>JACEFZ010022157.1:0-50352 GCA_014155875.1 Cepaea nemoralis | reverse complement strand
CCCTTTCCCAAGTTGTACATTTAAAAATACCCCCATACCCCCGGGGGACCTTGGGTTTTTAAAACCCGCTTTTCCTGGAGATCGAGTGCTGCCACCGTCGTCTCCGGACTTTTGTGGAACCCTTCATAAAATATCATATCCTTATTCATTATACTATTGTAATCCATTTCATATTAGTTGGGAAGAGAAGGATTGTATGTTCATTAATTTTTTTATCACATCACAACTTAGCAAGTTTTTTTTATTTGTAATGTAGTTTACAGGGCCTATCTCTAATAACAAAAAGCCAGACAATTAAACTCGAGAGATAAATCATTTTGCAGAAACATGGAAACAATATAATGTAAGATGATTTATCGTACAATATAATATGAATTAAAATCTACCCACTGCAGTTATTTGACTGTACTGACTCATTTGTTGAACCAAGCATTCCACATTTTGAGCACATAAAGTCAATGCTTTTCTACTGTTTCCGTTGGTACTTAAATTCATTCTACACCAGCGTCTCCTTGAACTCTCTTTATGCCAGGCATCTTTGCCTTTCTCGAGTCTCTTAGGTTCTAATTTTAGTTAAAAACTGAATTTCATGTTACGTTGTCGACGATGTAATTATATTTGAATAACGAATACATAAACAATAGATTGCACGATTTCTTGCCTGGCATATTTCGCTGCACCTCATCAGGTACATACTGCAGAATTCACACAAAATAAAGTAAAATAATTAGATAAATCCTTTGTGATATCCCATCACTTCACATCTTCCGGAATTCAGCACTCTAACAAGAAATTAACCTCATAGACAATCAGATTTCATCAGCCGATTTAAAACAAGGAGTAAATGAGTGGGCGATGCAAATATAGGAGAAACGATTAACTGAAGCAAAGCCTGGGGTGTCCCCCAGACCCCCTGTCAGAAGTTGGGGTGGCCACCGCCTAGATGAAAGCATTATTCACTGGCGTACAACCCCAAATAGTCAGAAATTGACTATGGACAAAATCTATGTGGCTGAACTACAGATTAAGCCATGAATATCCAACATACAGCTCCAAATGGCTCGTTACAAAATTGAAATGAACTGTGCTGAATATTCGCCAAGGAATAGGAAAGAGAAGGTTAGCTAGGATATATTTTTAAGTCTAAATTTAAGAGTAATTGACAACTATCCCAGTACAGGTTTTTCTTCCTGACTGCTTCCTTCCTTGGTGTGTAAGTAATCCCCCACCAATGTACACACACAACACGTATGCACAATTGGAATTAAAAATATAACGACAGAACTATGAGTTACAACAAACTACAACATTTATTGGCTATCGTTATTATTAGACGTCTGATGTTTTTAAAGATGATGATGATGAAATCATATAACATATTGATAGTGATAACAAACATTACATAACTTCAATGTTACTTGTCAGCTATTTGGATCTGTGGTCCAGATCAGCTATGCAGCTATGGTCAGTTCTCCACACTCCAGAAGAAACAAAACAGCTTGCTGTTATTCTGACGCCTGTCAGTCCTGGCACTACCTGGTTGTCACTCGTTCTTGAGATCTATACCCAGGCGCTCTTATTTAGAGCTAGGAAGAAATAGTCAAGAATGTGTTATATCTAGCTCTACATCAGTACCATCCTAAGTAATACATATCCTAGCACACACATATACAATGACCAGTCTGGCGAAGTTTATCTTCCAGCTCTACTGCGTTCACTATCCTCCTTCTCCCTCCATATCTCTCTCCTACTGTCTTAGTCGGGGACGGCTTTTCAATTGTCTCACACGCCCGTAATTATTACATTTATGCCGTCCTATGTCCATGTCGCTAATACCGACATTCTGGGTCGTACAGCCGCTCCGTCCAAAGTTGGTTTAGCAGCTCACAGGGTTGGTAATGGTATTATAATAATACCTGATCATCCGGGCTTACAAGCCGTGACCAGTATCTGTGCCCGACTTCCGTGAATTACCGTCCACCATACGATGAAAAGGTTTAGCACCATATACCCTATAACAATTGTGGGTAATGTATGTACCATTCCACCTCTGCTTCCAATGCAATCGATAGGCAAGGTGTCAATGCGTGCACAGTAGCATTATACTTCATATTGGTAGGTTTGCATATGACAAATCAATATACAAAACATGAAATATCCATAAAATATATTAATTAAACTATACATATTATGATACTTTAACATAATAGCATTATGTAAAGTTAGTTTGAATGCATACAAAATGAGACGTATACACATAAAGAGAATATTATGAAGGATAGTCCTAGCATCGTATATTCATATGAAGTTACAAATACATACATCCCACACATGCTTAAACATTAGGCATATGCAGGTATTCCTAATACACAGTATGAAATGCAAACAAGTTGTAGTACCATGGTTATCTACAACGACTGAGAAACTAATAGTGTCCATAGAGTAACAGACATCTAACATGATAAATGAAAGTCAAAAGTCTGCCTCACCAAAAAGTATCTACTTGTAAAGAAAAACCCTTTTAGACATATGATATTGTACACAGAACTGAAGAATGAATAGTTCACAGATCAGCAAGAAGAGAAACTGATGGTCTCACTGAACTAGCCTACCACTTGCCGACAGAAAGTCAGTCCCCTAAAAGACTTAGATAGTTGCTAAGAAATAACTTTCCTAGTCAAGTCTAGCAACATCAGAATCATACATATGCCTAAAAACATTGAGCTGGCTGCCTTACCTGTTCTGAAGTCAAACATTTTCTGACTTGAAACTTACAAGCCTAGCCTATTTAACTCAGTATCCCAAATGTCATTAGCTTAGTTTAGTTTAGTCGATGGATCAACATCACGGCACATGGGTGTAACCCATAAGTGCTCCGTTCTCCTCCTAACTCAAACCTGAGTCTGGAGAAACTCAGCTCAGTGCACGAACTCCGTAGCACCGGCGAGTATCCTTAAATACTTTGGGTAGATTTTTAACTTGAAATTTTGCCCGGGCAGCGCCGTTAGGCTACTCTTTTTCGATTTCCAACTGCCAAGGGATGTTTTACGTGCGCAACAATACACACGGGTGTCCGATCTCACTACCCAGAGACCAGGGAAAATTTTTACTAGAAGTCCACGTGAAAAAAAATCCCGGTCCTCACCAGGGCTGCGTGGTCTCGAGGTATGGTGTCCGCCTCGAGTGCTGGAGGTCCCGGGTTCAAACCCCGATGAGGACCTGGGTTCAAGTCCCAAATGTAATTAACATTCCTCCAGTCCTGCTCGAATTGCCTTATCAGATCTGTTTCACACATTCCTACAGGGCAGACACATTATCTCCCAGTCTGTCCAGTCATAAATTCTTTCTGAACCACTAACCATCACCATAGCGTCACACCTGGGCGATGTGAGTTGCCAGCCCCAGATCAGTTTCACAGTCTGCCCTCCAGTGGGGTGTAATTATCAGTTTGACATGTAACACCTTTAAGCTGGACTGGTTGGTTTACAACCCTAGACCGACTGTCTGTGTGATTTCATTCTTGCTTTATTGTAATTCCCACAGTCCTGTTTTAGTAGCCAGCAGCCATCTGTTCTGACACTTCACAGTTGAATGGGTTCCTTTTGCTATAACATTTTATGCCTCTACGTGTGCAGGCCTGATTTTTCTGTCTTCCATTTCTCCTTTATTGTTCTTTATTATAGAGAATTGCATTTGTTCTTCTGTAACTTTCTGTAACTCTACATGGCCCATCAAAAGTGAACCGAAAATTGTTCTGGGATGTAAAGGCTGCATTTCACGACACCCCCTGAGCATAATTGGCGGTGAAATGAAATCAGTCCACGCAAAACTATCAAGACGACCACCAGCAATTTTGGTTGGGAGCTGATAGAGGCCGGTATTCTGGGCCCCCTCAGGAATGCTTGACCATGAATATGTGTTAAAAAGATCCATGAGATTAAGATAATACGATGTTTATGTATAATAATGTCAATGTGATGTTTCAAATGCTTAAAAAAGATCATAATCAATGCTCTTGTTCCAAAGGAAAGAAAACCGAGCGCCATGTTTTCCATTCGCTGCACCTTCCATGTTAGAACCAGTTGGCTAGACATTCTATCGCAACATGCTACAAAATACTATTTCCTCTTAACTGCATATGTATATAAACAGTTTTCTGTATGGAATAATAATACATTCTTTAAATGCACATTCTAAGCATTGATGTTTCTGCAGAGAAAATGTCGCTAAGAGTCTATCTCTTAAGACCCCTGTACACAGACTCACACCTTTATGAATGTATATTACGTGATTCTTTTGTTCACATTTTTCCTGAATATGCTTTGTGAATTCGCCATGTTCTTGTCATGAGAATAAATGCTCATTTATAAGAAAAGATAGTTGCACCATATACAGAACTGTTTGCTAGCCGTTGCACGTTCCAACAGCCTCACACAATTGTGATGATGACTGGGTGAGTATTGCCTTCAGGGGCCTGCCTATTAAGTTCTGAAAAAATGACCATACAGCCGCCCATGTCTGACGTTTGTGCACGGAAATAACTGCAACCGTGAGTGGGTTTGAAAACGTCGACCTTCAACCCCTTGCACAAAGGAGGCAGCTGGGAGGGCCAATACGCGTTTATGTTCGAATCAGTGCTGATGCTGAATGGATAAATATCAAAAAGGCCAACGCATACATTCATGAAATAAATATGTTATCATTTGTGATTTTTGTACAGTTGATGTTGGTTTATGATGATTACTTTCGTTGTGGGAGGAAAGGTTATAATTTTTTCCCGTGATATTAAAAGGCAATTACATTAATAATGACGCTGATGGGAAGCATTTGAGAACTAAACCTAACCCAGAGGAATGAAGGCTAGTCTTAGATTACAGGCACATGTTGAGAATGAGATGTTATAATGTTGACCTTATCTCAACCTGCAGACATCTCAACTAACCCTGTCTTATCAATCATCAGTCTCATCCTACATCTGACTTACTAGGCGGTGTCACTACATGCATCTGCCTTAACATGGATCTATCACAACATGCATCTGTCTCAAACCACCTCCATCACAACATGCCTTTATCTCAACCTACCTTCATCCCATCATGTTTGTCACAACATGACTCCGTCTCAACAGGACCCTGTTACATAATCATGACTTTGAATCAACTTACCTTGATAACAACCTGATGACCTTGTTACAACAAGACCCCATGGTTTCAATTTTATGGCCATATCATTTTTTTACTGTCCTGGTTTCATCAGGAGATGATTAAATTATGACCTTACAGCATCAGATGATGGACTGAATGCCATATAGAAAGAAGAGGGTAGCCTTCTCACCATTGAGAGGACCCACTCTCCTCCCTCTCTTGTTTTCTTTTTTTCTTCTTCACATGTTTTATATTATAATGGCATATGATTTCTGTCAAATGCTTATGTAGTTTGTGATTTTATTCATACTGTAAATCGGTGGTGTACCCTTAAGCCTTCCATAAAGAATGCTGGTGATGCAGATTTACTAGCTGACAATGGTAGAGGTATTGAGACCATATCCCTATCATACCAGGTCCATTATGATTCTGGCAAATAATATGTCACCACCATCCCCATCCTCCAGTAGATGAACAATGAAACCATTAACTTGAATACTGGGAAAATCAGATGTTAGAGACTATCAGTATAACCCATATCATGATTTTCTCAACTTGGGAGAAGGCCCTGAAAGAGAATTGACCCAAGGGAGAGAGAGACCTTCATCCATGGGGTTAAAACACTTACTGATCCTAGTCAGGAGGTGGATGTTGTACTGTTGTACCACAAATGTGTTGTGAATATGTTGGCACACCAAATGATAATGTTGAGTATGGAGCTTGATCAGAAGCTGATCAACACTCCTGTCACCAACTGGCTGGGGTTAGATCCCAGATGGGCAACCACTTAGCCAAATTCATTTTCTCCTACTGGAGTTTAGTTCTGGGTGCAGTTTGAGATCCCTTACCTCTGTCAGATGGGACTAATTACCACCCCAGATCCCAGAGAGAAAACACGGAACTAGTGTCTTTTATGCTGATTTGAGACACCGTCCCTGACACTCAAGAAAACAGCCAAGAAGTGGCTCGTTGAAGATAGAATATATCTATATAGATTTGGCTGTACTTGGTATCACCAGAAGTGAGAAAGGAGGAGTTAAGTTATGCAACGTAATCTGGTTACTTATGACTGCATATGCAAGGTACCTCCCTGACATATATTCCTACTTCTGGACAATATGTGTGAACCCCCACTAAATGTATACAATGTGTGTACTAGATTATAAGCTACACAAACATTTATAAACATTTATAATGTATACAGGACAAATTGAGTTTAAAATACAACAACTGTGTTTATTATTTCTAGTCTTGATGATCATATGATGATGATGATGATTATATATGGTATACGTAACTTAAGAGGTCACATAGGTCATGCTTCCCCCAGTGAGACGCAGTTCACTGTCAGATTGAAGGAGTCCAAATTGGTCCCTTCACAAGGCTAAGTCACTTCCTGATATGGGTTGTTGACTGTCCATTGCTCCTAAGAGATCTGGAATGAAACGAACGGAGATGGGTAGTATCTACGTCTACACATCTCAAACACATATGTCTATACATTCATATAAACATACATTCAAGTCATAATATATGATGGTATGATGATATATGATGGCATGTTACATAAACATATATCAGTTCTAAACAAATTAATATATATGTATATATTCATAAAACCATTTAGAACATCTATAGCTCAAAACATACATCTTTCCATTCAACTATGTAATGGAGTGTTTCCCATATAAGTTCACCTCACTACTCTCTCCCTTTCTGATTCATTCATACTGTCTTGTCGGAAGGGCTGGTCGCACAGTCCTGTCGAACATTAAATGCCTTCCCTGAATCTGTCTGGGATATTGAATGTCCTAAGTCATGTCTGTCCTCATGCAGACATCATGCAGACAAGGTGAACTGGTGCCATTCCTCAAACCAAGTGGTTTCACCACAATCTTGGTAGGCACTCAAAGTGATTGGTCCAAATAATCAACTGTTAATTGGACGCCTATCAAGAGACTGGTAGCTCTCAGGAATTTCTCCTAAGTAGTCAGTCTCCCGAATGTTTAACATCATACAGGATGAATCTAAATGTTCTAGTATCTTGTCAATTCCTGTAACTGAATAAGCCACACACTCATGTAGCTTGGATAATGGATTTCTCCAAATTATCACATACAACAAATCAGACAACCAAGTGGTGAATGAAAGAAGAAGATAGTTCTCAGTGAAATCGTAAAGCTAGAACTGGAACATTAAGTACAAAGAAAATCCACGAGTGTAAAGTTTGGGAGAATATGTAGAAACAGGAAACTACACAAGCCTTCAGACTAGCAGACAAACTAATCAGAATAATGGTATTACCTGGGTTTAGCTAGGAAATCCTGTCATACGACGTTGTATCGAAGTAACAAAACGAGAGGGTAATCTCTCACCAGAAATTAAAATTCCGGCTTCCCTGGTACGCTATTGTAAATGCGTCTAAAGTCTTGCTGGCCACTGCTCGTAGTTTTATTCTCTCCATTCCTGGCTAGTTTCCACGCTAGATAATTACTATGTCCAAGTTCCTGTTAGCTCCACCTATTTTTCATGTAGGACGATTTACCCAGATGGATTAAGTGCCAAATTCTTTTCACCCCTCCTCCTTTCCTGTGGACGGTAGTTTCATGTGTCAATCAAATTGACCGATGCCCCCCCCCCCACGCCTGAAACAATGAAACATGCTTTGGCGGCAATGCAGTTGCGTCATTACATTCCAATCTGCTGTTAACACCCGCCTTCCTGGGTTGCTGGCAAAAATGTGTCAGCCATGTGTTCCTACTTTGCCGCCGTATTGCGGGTAGGTGTTAAGCCTGCATTATATTGCCGTCTTTGGATCACACGGGTTTTCCCCTGAGTAGCACCGCCATGTATCAACGTCATCCCCAGCCCAGATTTCACACTTTTCGGTCTTTCTCTTCCCTTGTACTGAAAACAATGAGTTTTCAACCTTTGATAGCGCCCGCCGACTGGTGCCGTGATGTCTGGGTTTTACGTTTGATCTGTACATCAAAGCTTTCTCAGACCTAGCATTATAGAAATGATGGGGCTTGCGTGGTCAAAATGTATTTTTCTCTTGTTTTCAATCCTCTTGCATTTCTATCATTTTCTGGTGGACGTTTATGCTTTTAGAGAATGATAGAAAAATATTGTGGGCTCTTTAATTCCTTTCAAACTTGTGTAATTCTGATGCTGCCGGGGCCGTCCCGTCACAACTCCAACGTATGATTATACCTTATGTTTTTATTCAGATCTTTGAGTGATTTCTTGAACCATGTTCTTTTCACACAATGATTGTTTTGTAGTGACAGTATATGTCATGTTTATACTGTGATTGTTCTGTGATGATACTATATGTTCTATTCACACAGTGATTATTCTGTGATGACAGTATACGTTCTGTTTATACAATGATTGTTCTGTCATGACACTATATGGTCTGTTCAGCCATTGAATGTCTTGTGCTACCTGTGTATGTTCAGTTGACAAATTATATGTTTAAGTGTATATATCACATAATTTATTGGAGACAATGAGGGCAGGCAAATTTACTTATTTATTTACTTACAAATTAACTAGACACTTTTATCATTCACAGAGGAGGGCATCCTCTTTATGGATAGTGACAACAGTCCATGGTCTCCACACCTTCTAAAGGAGCCTATATTAAAAGAACTTTTGTGTAAGATATTGGCTTTATCCTAAGTTATCTTCACGTGTTGGAAACGAGCCGTATTCCATGCGTCCTGAAGAAGGCTACAGAGGATAGGTCCCATCCCAAATTGGATACCCTTATCAGTATCCTCGTATACTTATTAAACACCTCACATCTTTCAAGCTGAAATATACACATGTTCGCACAGTAATGCCAATTGTCTACCGCCGTAATTTTAAACTGACTAGTATGTCTTTCTGGTTGCACAAAACTGGCATATGCAGATTAATCATTAAGGCTTCTGCAAACTTTAACAAGGACTATTCTGTGTATTAAACATTACGCATAACGAACTGTTTCTATCAATCACATGGCCTCTTTCTAAAACGTGCCTTGCAATCGATGACGCAGGAAGTTTGTGGTGTGTCAGCCTTGCCAGGCTCCCATCGCCTGTATGTAGTATCTTGTCAATTCAATTAGGTATGTGTTCTGCGATGTAAGTATCCCCAGCCCTTAATCAATTAAGATTAGGACTAGATGATGTAGTACTGGAAGGCCCCGATGTACATCGCTTCGGTTTACGTCGTTTCGCTATAACGTCGTTGTCACATTGGGGATTAACTTCACTTTACGTCGTCACGTTTCGCCATAACGTCGTTTTGAGGCTGGCGATCCGGCTGTTGATATCGGTAAAGTCCATGGTTTACTTCCAACCACGGTAATGACAATTCATTTAGGTGCTAACAAAATCAAAAACTAAAAACTAACTCCCTTTGATTGCTTCCAAGATCACGTGTACCAGAAGTACTCACTCTCTTATGGAGAACACGAAAGTACTATTGGCCGTCTGGATTGCAGACCAGAACCAACGGAAAATGCCTGTGAGCAAGATAGTTATCCAAGAGAAAGCAACGTCTCTCTATGTAGATCTAGCTAGGAAAGCGGGTGAGAGCAGTACTAGTAGTGCCGATGGTAGTTTTGGAGCGAGTCGTGGTTGGGATGAGCGCTTTAAAAAGCTTCACAACTGCACAACATTCAGACAACAGGTGAAGCGGCGAATGCTGATACAGCAGCTGCAGGGCTTTATCTTGCATAGTTAAAGGCCATGATTGAGGAAGGTGGTTACTGTGCAGCAGTCATTGGACAAATTTTTTTGGAGAAGAGCCAGGAAAAGAGGCAGGAAGGGGTTACAGTTTCATCCTTAGATGAAGAGGCAAAATCGAATACCTCTATGCCCCAATAACTCTACCATCCACCAACCCACCTATATTTAGGCAATAAATATTAAAAACCATCAAAATAAACATTACATAATACACTGTAGTTTATTTAATTCTATGGGAAATAGTGTTTCGCTATACGCCGTTTCACTTAAAGTCGCGTTTTCCAAGAACGCAACCCCGACGTTAACCGGAGCCTTCCAGTGTAAGAGATATGATTTTATTTGGCTTTGTTCGCTTTGAACTAAGGTGTAGTCCATACACTTGCTTCTACGTCTAGTGCACAGGACTAATTTTTACGTGTGAATTAGCTTTCACAATTACCAGTATCCCTTCCCATTAGGCAAAGCCACTCAAGACTTCAGAGGTACTTGTAATTTACGTCCCCAAGTCAAGGACAAAAAGTCAACATTTTAGTCCAACTTACCTATGTAGGGGTTGATTCCGCTACCTCTGCATCAGCTCAACCGAAGTTATCTATTCGGCTGAATCGCCCCCCTCCACCTCCCAATCTCTTTTCCGTGTGGGCAGTTTTCATAATCCTCAGTGCTGCCATTATGTATTTGCCTCCCCGTATAGTGGTACGTATGTAGTATTTGGGGTCATAGGTGATCCTCATGTAATACAACATGTCGTGTCTTTCAATAATTTTCCCTTTGACGTACACATAAGGAAAATTGACTGTTTTTTACTTTGACATTGTTACACTAGTACACCATCTCACATGACTTCTCAAATGCATCTTTGTGCTGCTAACCTGAAATCATTAAAAGATTCCATGTAGTGTCTCCTGTATTCCCGGATCATGTCTTGAACCAGACCTATAAGTGAGAACACCATCAGCATATATTTGGGACGTTCATTTGAAACTCATTCCAATGGCTTAATTGCAAAAGCATGAAATAAACATTAACAGGTGTGGAAGAATTAAACAAAGCATTCATTTTGAATGAATTATGCACCATGGGTTGGTCAGAAGAAGTCGCCGTAGGCATTCAGGCAAGCATCCCATTGCTTAGGTAGGCGGCGAATGTCGTCCGCAAAAAGGATTGTGGTTGCTCACTGAACCAAGTGTTTACCGCGTTTATTACGTCTGCATCTGTGTGAAATCGTTGCCCCTTGAGAGCTGTTTTTAGAGGTCCGAACAAATGAATATAACATAGTGACAAAGCAGGACTATAGGCTGGATGTTGCAGAATTTCCCACTTTTTCATTGCTAACGCTTCCTGCACAATCTTTGAGACATGTGATGAGCATTATCGTGCAACAAAATCACACCGACAGAAAGCATGCCGGGTCGTTTATTCTTATTGGCTTTTTGCAGCTTGTTTGCAAGTAGTGGGTAGAGTTGATGTTGACACCAGGTTCTTTAAAGTCAGCCAACATTAGCTTCATGGTCAAAAAATGCGCTCAGCATAACCTTACCAGCGGAAACCTGTAAATTGAATTTTTTGGCTTTTGGTGATCCAGCATGCTTCCATTGCATGCTCTCTCTTTTGCTGCTCGGCTCAAAGTGGTGACACCATGATTCATCGCCTGCCACTATGCAGAAGACAAATGCATCACCCTCCACTCTATAACGCAGCTAATGGCTCAAACGCCATCCCATTCGTTCCTCTTTTTGGTGGTCGGTCAACATCCGTGGTACCCACTGTGAACACACCTTCCGATATTGCAGTTTCTTATGAACGAACTTTTGAATTGTCCCAATTGACACATAAAATTCTTTCATCTATACTGCTGCATCGATTTTGGCGATGGTTTTCTTCTGTTGCAACAATATGCGCTTGACCCGGCCGTCGAAGATTTGTCGTGAACTGACGTCGTTTCCGAAACATTCGTGCCCAGTCTGTCACTGTTGTCTTCGACACACATTTGCTGCCGTACGCTGCCTGCATTCTTTGATGAATGTCCACTGGTCGACATCCTTCAAATGAAAGAAACTGAATCACCGCTCTTTGAGCTTCTTTGGGCGGCTTTTGGATCAACTCGGCCATTTTTTCAACGATCAGAAACAGAACCTATGCATCTTGTGTCGATAAGGACGTGCTCTTTTATTCATTGATCAGTACTTATCACATGACTATGGCATGATCATGTTCAACGTACGCAATTACGTGCGGTGCAGCAGGAACGGATTTCAAATGAACGCCTCTTATACTAGAAAGTATTATTTTCTCCTCCCACATATCACATAAGGATAATATTTGCACAGTGCACTCACTCGTTTGCACCTGCATGGATCAAGACGTGTCCATATCAACATAATAAACGCGAAAAAAATACTATTTTGTGGCATAGTTAGTTACATATCCTTTACAGGTCACAGAAGTCAACTCCAGCATTTTTTTTGGTTTTAGCTGTGTACGATTCCTGGGCAAGTAATTTTCGAAATTCGAATTTTAGTCTGGTTAGAGGCCTATCAGGTTTACCCTGTTCGATGTTCAACTATTGTGGGATGACAGCTCTCTAAGTTTGCTACGTGAAGGAAAGACTGGCCAACTATTTATCCGTGCACTCAGGCATACACAGTGTGATGATCGTAACACTCTAAATAAACACAGCAGATTCCTGCTACCAGCTTCTTTTTTTTTTTTTTTTGGGGGGGGGGGGGGGGGGGTATTTTTATTGTAACTTGCGCAACTTGCACATGTGGTGTCCTGTCGACAACCCGAGGATCAGGCGTAGGGACACGTGCACACTATTTTGTTCCTTATTTTTAACAGGGAGAGATACTAGAAAAAGTAACACATTTCTCCTATCTTGCACATGTAATAACAGATGATGGCAGAAGTGAAATAGAAATAAAAAAGAGAACAGGAACGGCCAAAAATGCTTTCAACAGCATGAACTCAGTATTAACAACTAGAGAGATTAACTACGCATTAAAAATGAGAATTAACAAATGTTACATATTTTTTTTTAAAATTCGCATATCCTTTACAGGACATCGCTGTCAACAGCAGCCAAAGAAGCCTGGATATTGAACAAGCAGCTAGAACGTCGAATATATGCCATGGAGATGTGAATATACAGAATAATTCATTGAAACAGAAACAATCAAATACAGACGTTCTAGAAAAACTGGGAATGAAAAGATGGTTGATGAAATGAATAAAAAAGAGGCAAGTTAAATATTTCGGTCAAGTTAAAAGACATAACACTGTTATAAATACCATGCTGGAGGGCAAGGTGTAGGGCAAGCGAGCAAGAGGTAGACAACGATACAAGTGGGAAGATAGCATCAAGAGATCGACGACAGAATATACTGTCAAGGCGAGAGACAGACAGTGTTGGAGATCCAGTGCAGCCAACCTTAATTGTGGAAACGGTACCTAATTGATTGATTTAACAGGGAGTCTCGGTGACGCAGCGACAAGTATTCTTGCCTGCGGGTCCTGTGGTAGTGTGTTCGAATCTCCATTGAGGCAAATTACAAAAATTGTCTTGTGCACTATGATCGATCCAGCCTAAAAGGGTACCGTGGAATATTCTGGGAAAGAAAATAGTGATATTAACCCAGCTGCATATTGGTCTACAAAATATAGAACTAGCACAATATACCCAATATTCCAAAAGGCGTATAAAATGACACTTTACATTATTTTTTAAATTTATGTTTGTGTAACTCTCCTTGAATATCAAGAAAACAGTAACAATGGTGATCAAAGAAAATGGTGACACCAAAATGTGACATCGAAATAGAAGTGAAAATTCTTCACCAAGTGGATAATTTTAAATGCCTAGGGGCATTTATAACATCAGATGGAAGATGTGCAACAGAGATTAAGAGCAAAATAGGGCAAGCAAAAGCTGCATTTCAGAAACTGAAGAGTATCTTATGCAATATGTCACTATCACTGAATGTAAGAAAATGAGTCTGAAATGCTATGTAGAACCAGTTTTGCTGTATGTCAGTGAATCTTGGAACGTAAGTGAACAAATTAAGAAGAAAATATATGCCACAGAACAGGTGCCGGGTTTACGCCATAGAAAAAGATGGGAAGAAGCCTAGAGTCAAAAGTGCAAGAAGAGCTAAGGGATACAAGTTGACAACGAAAAACGTCACACCAACGCAATCGTGACAAAAAAAACATACGGTGTTGGGCGATCAAGAAGAAAGGTCGTGCGTTGGAATTCGGGAACGAATTGGTATGGCTATTGGATGATTGGAAGTCTAGCGGTGGCTATCAAGTAATAACAGCTGGAGATATATATTAGGATCGCCATGGATCCAAGAACGACAAGCTGAACCTTGATACGATCCGATAAATATGACAGCAAAGATGAAAGGAAAAAGGAGAAGTACGGACGAGTAACGCCAGAGCGAAATCGGAACAGGTTAGAATATTGTATCTTAGTGTACGCGTATTTTAGATGTGATCCTGGCAACAACAGGACCTCTAATTGTACAGTAGATATTATCGGAACTCTGTTAACTGCCACATTAAAGCAGTATTCGCTTGCTAAACTCATACGTTCCTCCAATTCTGCAAAGTTCACCATTGATGGATTAGAGTGTTATATTGACTCCGTTATAGTTCAATTTTATATACTTGGAGAAGCAGTTAAGGCGGACTTACGGCATGGCAATATGGTGGCACGTCTCGGGCTTACTAAAGGACTAACAACTGCTGCCGCCACTAGCCACGGAAATAACTTCAATATTGACACATATCGGGAAGATCAGAAGTTACTACAATAGCCACAATTGCGCACCATCCCGCACGCACCTTAAACGGCAGAGCTTTTCCGCACAACACACCCCAAAGTTGTCAAACAGTTTTGTATAATTTTGTGTAGTGCAGTTTAGATTCTGATAATCAAGGAATACGGGATGGATACCAAGAATCACCGTAAAGAAAGGTAAGATGCTCAATTAAATATACTCTACTCCATTATACGAGCAATTGAACAGCAAGGACGACATAGTTGACGTACAACACGACATAGAAGAGTGAAGAGTCTGTACCTTTAACCAGATCATTGCCCATTGCGGAAGTCAGAGCAAACGTACATTGTACCGAGTAACACACTCAGCTATTTGCTATTTGTGGACAGTATGCAGTTCGGATGGGTGAATGCAGTTGCTAATACGTGGAAACCTGACCTTCACCAATAACTCTTCCTGTACCAGCACTCATAGATAATGGAAGCTGAGCATTAGTATTACGATCACGTAGAATTTCGTACTGCAACATGAAAAGAAATTTACACTCTGTTTGATACGAGCTACCGAAAGTCAACACACTGTGTCATCTCATACAGGACTAGACATTAGTGACTATACGCATACAACGTCTTACACAGGATAGCAACATGATGAATCCTTATACAATCCACCAAACTTCCAAATCGGGCAGCTCAAATTTCGACGTAAGGTCAACACCTTAAAATAGTGACACCGCCGTTATTAGTGTGAAGTCGTCCGATATAACGGGCACGTTGCCTCGGGCGTCACATTGTTATACTGATTTATATAGTCAGAAAATCACTGCCTCAGTTTTGGGAAGTAACACCAAGACATACACGGATAACATTGATCAAGTTCACTACAACATACCGATATCAAACCACCACTGGTATCTAGCAGTACCAGATACCATACGCACTTTAACGCTGTCATTATCTACGGAGCACGCCAACATAAGGACATAAGGCCAGTATGGTTCGTTGATGGTTATGTTCATTGTTGTTTAATTGGGTGCACACATAAGATTCAAAGTATTTAGCGATGACGAATTTGTCTTTAAGTTGACAGCGGGTGGTTGGAGGGATCTTCTTGGGGGTAGTTAAGATCATTACCTAACTTAAGAAGACGTTTCGTACTCACAATCGTCAGATCGTTACGAAGTTAATTTGCGGCGGTCTCACGCGTTGTCAGTATCGGTAGTGTGTTATAGTAGTGTTATATGTTGTTTACCTATAAATCGCTAGTCAGTATTATTGTCTTTTATGAGTATGAATATGTGTTTACTTTACACGTCACTCGTTTTCTCTTGTAATTGTTAACTGTCTAGTGTTATTATATTCTTTATACTGCATATATTTTTCATACTATTTTCTGTTGTTTTCATAGAGTAACGGTTAGGACATTTATATTGCATTAAGATTGCTGAATTTCTTTTGTTATTCAATTCTACATTATTGTTGAGTTTGAAGTTGACATTTAGTTCAACATTTGTATTTCGATATATATACTATCTGCTCTTTGGACAACATTATTGCATCTTGTCGATTCTTTTGCACTTCGCTATTTTATTTCAGCTAGATAAATTGTAGCGCAGTTAGGACAAAATGTCGACACTACAAGACTTCATGAACATGGGTGAGAAGTCAGGTTTAACCGGTCTCGAGCTTAGGACATGGGCGAAACAGGAGTTCAAGGAATTCCAGATGCAGCAAAAGGAGGAGAAACAACTTCAAGCAGCACGTGAAAGAGAAGAACGACAAGAAAGATTGGCACTTGAGAAAGAAAGCAAGGATAAAGAGCTTGCATTTCAGAAAGAATTAAAAGAAAAAGAAATGGCGATAAAAGAAAATGAATTAACATTGTATCGAGAGAGAATAGCAGCTGAAAAAGAGAAATAAGCATTAGATGAAGAGATGAAGGAAAAACAAACGGCATTTGAGAAAGAAAAACCTGCTGCTGAAGCAATTTTGAAGGACAAGGAACTTGAAGGGAATTTGAAAGTCAAGACATTGGAAATGGATCGTGAAGCTGAGATAGAACGCGAAAGAATACAAGCAAAACATAATGATCCAGTCAAGAAGTACCAAGGTCGGATTCGTAACTTTCAACATGGTGATTCAGTAAGTTCCTGGATTACTAATTTCGATGTTTTAGCAAAATTCTATAAGATTCCTGAACAGGACTTACCAATATTGTCCCATCGACATCTTGCGCTGGAATCTTTAAAGGTGATTGAGTTAATACCTGAGAACTTGCGAACCAACTACAAATACATGCCAGATAGGGTTCTTGCACATTTTAGTTTGGACGAAGCTGGTTTGCGTACAAAATTTAAGACTCTTACTCCTAAGTCTCACCAAACATTCCTTGACTTTGTTTCTGAGACATCTTCTTGCTTTGACAAGTGGTTAAGAGTAGCAGACGTTGGTTCTGATTTTGATAAGATTAGTGACTTGATATTAAGAGATAAACTTCTATCTGCGGTACCAGAAGCTATGTCTGTATTCCTTGTAGAAAATAAATGTAAGTCACTTAGTGAGATGGAGTCACGGGGTGAATCATTCTATAACGCCCATCGTGACATATTCGCTGACTGTGCACAACCAGAACTTATCATAGGAGCGAGCGCCAGAATCCAGAATCAAAAAGGTAATGGTAAGTTTAAGAAATTTGCAAATAAAAATAGAGGTCCATATCAGAACTCGAATAGAGATGGCGACAGACCAAGAAAGGGACACTACACTCGATGCCAACATTGAAAATTGTCACACGGGTCTCTGGAAATGTGTGACCAACATCCTGGATATGATGCGTATTTAAGAGACATAACGGCAAAGAAAAGAAGTAAATATGACTCCTATAAGAGGAGTGTTAAATGTTTTCTTTTCGGGCGTACGGGCATACCAGTATCTCGTCTGCAATGGGAAATACGCGGAAAGAAGCAAGTTCCGCGTATGTGTTCTCCGGTAGTGATTCTGATGACATAGAAGAAACACATGCAGCTATCATACAACATTATAGCGACACAACTGAAAAGACTGAGAAAGGCATCCCTGTTGACGAATGTCTAGAAACCATTCATGAAGCGAATGCTGTTAATATTCAGAATGGCACACTTAAGGTTCACCAGGCATGGGTGAATGGGGAACTTACTACCCGCATTCGTGATTCAGGGGCTTCAGTTATTGGAGTTGACCAAAAGTTAATAAAAACAGATGATTATACAGGCAAAACTGTTGCCTGCAGAACTGTTGGTGGCACAATAGAGAGATATAAAATTTCCACAATCACAATACGATCTCCTATAACATTGTTTAAAGAGACAAAGTTAAAATGTACAGCATTTGGCATGCATGCAGTAAAGAAACACCATAAGTATGTAAGAAAGAAAAGAAGAATAAAGAAGAAAAGAATGAGTAAGCGGATGAATGAGAATGTTAAGTAATTATATCAGCACATATTTTACTACAAACACTTTAGGGTCTTACAAAATAAGTTGTTCGGAATTTCGCTGATATGAAGCTATACTTTTTCACTGATTTGTTCACACTATCTCAGGTATGCTTTCACAAGTCATCTTGAATGAAATACTTCCGGTTCTCTATTCTTCAGACACTTGCTGTTACCTTTATCAATAATTGAGAGCGTTGATAAAATTCTATGGATATTGTCTCGGTAGAACATGCTTATTATAATTCTAGTCTACTGTCATTACATATCTTTAAGGATTTCATTACTCTTGCAAGATTATGAGTTTAATATCTGTCATATTCCTGGAAAGGAGAATAACTTACCAGATCTTCTTAGTCGACTGTAAATCGATAGGTATTTTACACAGTTGATTTTTGTTTGTTTCTTAATCTGTATCTGTATTCGTTCATAGATTAGTTAGAGTGATAGGTTGTATTACAAATGCACCCGATTAGATAGTAATTTGCATGACAATCAACAAATTATACTACATAGGTTTGTCAAGTATTCACATATATTTTATTTTTCATTGTTGGCAGAGACATGACGAAGTGACATGGATATGGAATAATGAAACTATTACTTTTCACATGTATACGTCGAATACGTGGATGATGGTCCAATTTCATTACGAACGATCAGGAATCAATTATTCGAGGATTATCTATATGATTAGATGTAATTGGATTGAAGTGACATATTTATATATGGATATTTATGACACGTGATTAGGTATAATTATAATGAAGTGACACATTGAATAGACAATGATATATGTGCTGACTGTGTATCGGTGATACGAACATTATATTATTATTATTATTATTATTTATCATGCACACATATAGATAATGAGAATAGTTGCAGTAGTTAAATTTAGTATTTGGATATTTACGTTCGTTCGTTATGATGTTTAATTAGTAAGTAAGTGTTTGTAATTAGAATATTATAGTTATTATTATAATTATTGCGTCAATATATTCTGATAGGTTCATTAGAAGGTTACGCTACAGTATGATAGCGCCACAAAATAGAGAAGAAGGGCCATTACATTACACACAAGTTAAATGCGGTCGATGGTCAACAGGCCCAGCACAGAGAAATATCAGAGTTCATACGAATGCACTATATAAACACCAAAGGCGGAACGACACCTCACCTATATATGCCTAGGATATGCGATAAACACCTGTGGATACATAAGACAGCGACATTGATGGAGCGTTAACTGGTATTGACTACTTGGTACCTGTTGTTTACCCACGTCTCCAACTCCGGGTATTGACCCAGATTGAGGACACTTGTCCAAATGGACATGTAAGGGAATAATTGTAAAATTAGTTAGTCCAGCCCTCCCATAGGCTGGCTACACGACGTCCACCGTGGGATTGTGGACTGGAGGGCGTGCCCATCATATGACATTTTTCATTTTAGATGGGTAATTAATAGGGGGCTATAACGTCGTACTCAGCATTATATATGTCTCATGATGTCGGCACTGCTATTGGGCAGGATTTAGTAATCACGAGGTAGATAAATGATTTCATCATTTAAAAGCGGGGGGCATAATGTCACAGAGCGGGTGCCGGGTTTACGCCATAGAAAAAGATGGGAAGAAGCCTAGAGTCAAAAGTGCAAGGAGAGCTAAGGGATACAAGTTGACAAGGAAAAACGTCACACCAACGCAATCGTGACAACAAAAACATACGTTGTGGGGCGATAAAGAAGAATGGTCGTGCGTTGGAATTCGGGAACGAATTGGTGTGGCTATTGGATGATTGGAAGTCTAGCAGTGGCTATCAAGTAATAACAGCTGGAGATATATATTAGGATCCCGGTGGATCCAAGAACGACAAGCTGAACTTAGAAACGATCCGATAGATATGACAGCAAAGATGAACGGGAGAAGGAGAAGTAAAGCCAGAGCGAACTCGGAACAGGTTAGAATATTGTATCTTAGTGTATGCTTATTTTAGATGCGATCCTGGCAACAACAGGACCTCTAATTGTACAGTAGATATTATCAGACCTCTGTTATTATTTTTTTTTTTTATTATTGGCACCTTTCCGTCTTGACAGACGATAGTTTGGTACATTGTGCTTCAAAAAGGCTTAATAACTACGATCCATGGCGGTGGTGAGTGTGGCTGGTAAGGCCAATTCTTGCTGCAAATGTTTGCCCACAGTAGGTGCATGTGAAAACATGGTCACTTCCACCATTTTGCACCATCTTACGTCTCTCACGCTCTGTGTGCTTTATCTGCAATCATTTTCTCCTTTGTCTTTATTCCAGTTTCTGATAGTTGCCCTCCATGCAACACGTTCAGCGGCGACGTGCTCCCAATGTGCATTATCAATGCCTGTATCAATCATGTCCCGCTTACACACATCTTTGTATCGTAGTAGAGGCCGACCCTGAGATCTCCTACCCGTCTGTAATTCACCAAAAAAGATGTCCTTTGGTATTCTACCATCATCCATCCTCCTAACGTGTCCTATCCATCTAAGTCTACGAAGACTGAGCATGGAATACACCGTCACACAACCTGATCTTTCCAATACTTCAGTATTTGTGATTTTGTCTTGCCACTTAATACCAAGTATTCTTCGCAGACACCGCATATGAAAGCTGTTTAAACGTTTCTCTTGGCGTGAGTAAGTTGTCCAGGTTTCACTGCCATAAAGAAGAGTACTAAGGACACAGGCTTGGTAGACGAGGACTTTTGTTTTGGCAGTAAGCTTCCTGTTCTCCCAGACTCTTTTTGCTAACATGTTCATTGTTGTTGCTGCCTTGCCAATCCTGATGTTGATTTCCTGATCGAGGGATAATTTGCTATTTACCTCTGATCCTAGATATGTAAAATGGTCTACTATCTCCAGTTCGGCGTCGTCAATAAAGATTGATGGTACACCATTTGCACCTTGTGACATAATCTGTGTCTTCTTTTTGTTAATTGTTAAACCAAATTCAGAACAAGCATTGGAGAATGCAGATAGTAGATGTTGTAATTCTTCCTCAGAGTGGGTCGTAATCGCAGCATCATCCGCAAAAAGCAACTCTCTGATTAGTACCCTGCTAATTTTGGTCTTGGCCTTCAATCTCTGAGCATTATAGAGGCCACCATCTGAGCGTGAGTGAATGTATATACCATCATCCTGATCACGAAAGGCATATTTCAGTAGAAGTGAAAAGTATATCCCAAAGAGGGTGGGGGCTAGCACACAGCCTTGCTTAACTCCACTCTTGATTTCAAACTCTTCTGAAGTTGAGCCATCAAACTTGATTATACCCTTCATGCCTGTGTGGAACGATTCCACAATGGACAGAAGAGTTGGTGGGCAGCCAATCTTCTTTAGTGCTTTGAACAGACCCTCACGACTGACCAAATCGAATGCCTTTGTGAGGTCGATGAAGGCAATAAACAGTGGCTGATTTTGTTCCCGGCATTTTTCTTGCATCTGTCGCAATGAGAATATCATATCAATGGTAGACCGGTTCTGACGGAAGCCACACTGTGATTCGGGGTAGACTTGATCTCCCAGGACTTGAAGTCTGTGCAGGACAATTCTGGCAAATACTTTCCCAACAATACACAGAAGTGAGATACCCCTATAGTTGTTACAGTCGCTCCGATCTCCCTTGTTCTTGTACAGCGTTATGATGTTTGAATCTTTGAAATCCTGTGGGACTTGTCCTTCTCGCCAGCATAGCTCTATTAGCTGGTGGATCTGTAGAGCGAGTGTGTCTTGCCCACTCCTGATCACCTCTATTGGAATCCCATCCTTACCTGGAGCCTTGCCAGATGCAAGCTCATTTATAGCACACTTAACTTCTGTTATGGTGGGAAGTGTGTCCAGGTGGTCAAGAGTTGGCAGGGCCTCTATGGCGTTGAGGGCATCATCCGCTAGCTTGGTCTCACTTGAGTAAAGCTCTAAATAGTGCTCGACCCATCTATCCATCTGCTGTTTCTTATCAGTGATGATTTCTCCAGCCAAGGTTTTCAGCGGTGCACTTCTTTTGATCATTGGACCACAGGCTTTCTTTATCCCTTCATACATGCTTCTGATGTTTCCCTTATCACTTGCGATTTGAATGGACTCACATAACTTGATCCAATAGTCATTCGCACACTGCCTGGCAGCCTTTTGTACATCCTTCCTTGCTTGCTTCAGCTCACTCAGAGTGTTACGCGTTGGTCTTTCCTTGTTTCTTAAGAGAGCTATCTTCTTTTTATCAATCAAGGGCTGCAGTATCTGGCTGTTTGCCGCAAACCAGTCCTGCCTCTTATGATCCACAGTGCCGTAAACCCCTACCGCTGTTTTATAAATAGTTTCCTTAAGTTTACTCCATTTATCATTTACTATACAATTTTCTGATGTATCATTGAAAGCGTCTTCAAGTTGCTGTTGAAATTCAAAGCACTTTCCAGGATCGTGAGTGTTAGTAATATTAATCCTGGGGCTAGACTTGTGTTTAGCTGTGTAGATTCTCTTTGGTCTCAGTCTAACCCTTGCAACAACCAAAGAATGATCTGTATCACAGTCAGCACTGTGGTAACTTCGAGTTAATGATGTATGGTTCAGATGTTGTCTCCGTGTGATAATGAAGTCCAGCTGATGCTTATGGCTGGATCTTGGATGTTTCCATGTTACCTTATGCATCTCTTTTGTTTTAAAAAAGGAGTTTGTAATACATAGGTCATTTCTAGTGCAATGCTCTAGCAGCCTTTGCCCATTATCATTCATGCGACCGATGTTGTATTTTCCAAGGCACACTGGCCATGAACTCGAGTCCTTGCCCACACGAGCATTGAAATCACCGAGCATATAAATGTAGTCGGATTTTGGAACTGCCTTGATCGCAGAGTCTAGCTGCTCATAGAACGTATCCTTCACATCATCAGAGGAAGCGAGTGTCGGTGCATATGCAGTGAGAATGGTGGCAAATCCACAGGAGGTTGCCAAGCGCAGTGATAATAATCTTTCATTACCTCCAGCTGGGATATCAATCATTCCCAGTAGCGAATTCTTCACTGCAAAGCCCACACCATGTTGCCTTTTTTCTGCCTGCCCTCTTCCCTTCCAAAAAAAGGTGTAATTGTTTTCCCTGAGTGACCCTTCCTCAGCGAGGCGAGTCTCCTGCAGGCCAGCAATATCAATGTTAAGACGATCGAGTTCAGCATCAATCACAGCCGTTTTTCTCACATCGTCAATATTTGTCAAGTCAGTGGAAAATCCTGGACACATGGTTCTCACGTTCCAGGTTGCAAGCCGTAGCTTGAGGTTTCTATTCTTTTTATTAGTACCTGGTGCATTGGTTTTACAGCCTGCGATTCAGATTTTGTCCTAGCCCCAAGCACCCATTGAAGCAGGCAGGCTGTGGCGGATCAGCACCCAATTGGCTGGGGGCTGCCCAGCTTGAGGCGGGCGGTAGCTGATCAGTGACACCTGTAGGTGTCTCCCACCGTCAGAGGCAACGCGTGGCGCCCCATGTCTACGCCAACTGACAAGGACTTATAACTCGTAACAGTTGCCTCTCGCTTTGATTCCGAGACCGGTTAAGACCAGGGATGGAGTTATTGCCTCTCCATAGCACAAAGCCTGGGCTAAAATAAAGAAACCATGTGTTGCCCATGCAGCATGATCCCTCTCTCGGCCTGCCTAGTTCACTCCAGAGGAAAGTTGACACCTATAATCTGGAACAAGACAAGCTGCAGAAGCTGCCGGATCAGCAAAGCAATGCTCTAACTGTCCGCCTGTCGGAGCTTCGATCCTAGACCAGCTGCCAACCAAGGCTTAGGGCCTGGTCTGCCCTGCCATGACTTATTTTGTCTTTGGGTTGCATTTCCTCGCACCAGGATAAGGCTAGTACCCTCCCAATTGCGCTCTTCCGCCCGAAGCCTTTGGCACAATGTGGGGTGTCGGGTTTGGTAAGCGCCGCCTAACATTCGGCGCTGACAGAAAGCAGGTAGTACCGTCTACTGTCATACGGTAGCTCAATCATATCTGACTAAGACCTGACTCTGTTAACTGCCACATTAAAGCAGTATTCGCTTGTTAAACTCATACGTTCCTCCAATTTTTCAAAGTTCACCATTGATGGATTAGACTGTTATATTGACTCCGTTATAGTTCAGTTTTATATACTTGGAGAAGCAGGTAAGGCGGACTTGCGGCATGGCATTATAGCAACAGAGATGTGGTTCCTGAGACGAATGTTGTAACATCCTTCGACTACGAGAGTAACTAACAACGACTGCCTGACACAGGTTAATGAAACTAGAACATTATATACAACGATAAGGAAGAGACAAACATCTTTCTTCGGTCATGTGATAAGAAGAGAGGCATTGGAGAACATCTTGACAACTGGAAAGATCGAGGGGAAGAGAGGCAGAGGCAGGCCAAGAGAAATGATGCTGGATGGATTGAGACGGTGGCATGGAGGAATACCATCAGCAGAGTTGATCCAGAAAACCAACGACCGAGATCTGTGGAGAACCATGAACGCCTACGTCAGCTGGCAGGGCACTTGATGATGTTTATGGGATGTAATATTCCACACCGTGATTCTGCTTGTGTTAGTGTCTTTAACTTTAAGCCACTCTCCAAAACTTGTATTTGTAATGAGTAGCTAACAAAGGTTAACCCATAAACCACCTATCTAATCATTATAAACTTGCATGTATAAATTTACTACACAAGATTACGTCTATTGATTAACAATCATTCTGTCTCTGATTTTGTTTTCCCTGAAAGGATGAATGTTGTGATTTAAGAGCCACAGCTTCACTATGCAATTCCCAGCTTCTGGTTTTATTCATCGGTTCGGAAGTGGACATATTTCACTGCCATCATGGCAGACTAAAGAATGCTTTATCTCACTGTCGTCGCCTCTCTTGTTTTCCAATAATATGTTTGGTTGTTTATGATTTCTGCTTTCACGCCATGATGTGAGTAATGGTAACGGGCCCCTTCTCACACCTGAGGCGTAGTTGTATCATCATCGTCATCATCTCCATGTTTGATCTACGAGAGTAAATTGGAGCAACTGTGGCATTATTCGTGTGAAGTAATGCTGATTATTTGGCAAATAATCTGTAAATATGGGCTGGATGAAGTTTGTATGATTGGACTGTAACGACGCATGACAAAGAGTGTTATAGACACTCTACATCCTCGAACAACGCAATCACAGATTAGAATAGGAAATTTGATTAAAATCAAATTTAAGATACAACAGAGACAATTTAAGACAAACTTCTTGTGTCATCTATGAGAGGAAACTACATCACGTATGACCATTACAGTTTACATTGAAGGTAAATATTTACCAAAACTAAATCAACAGAGTTAAACAAATCAAGGCAACTATATGCTGTAAAAATAAAGGGTAAAACAACTATTTTTACATCATATGTGTCATTGCTAGTGTTGACAAATTGATTTATTTTCAGATCAGAATGAATGAGAATTAAATGAGAAAACAACGTAACCTACAAGTAGACAACATCACGATGTGGACTTGACAAAGAAAATACGAGTGCATTGAGAAAAAGCAGAAAAGAAGGTGTTATAGACATCCTCAAGAACGCCATCAAACTCAATTATAGACAATTACAGGAAATCATATCATTAAGGGCAATAAGAGACGATAAGAGACACTAAAAGACAATGATAAGCAATAGGAAACAATCTAAGACGGACACACATCGTCAAAGACATGGCCACTCAGATACATTGCTAGGCAGAGACAATCAATGAATGTCACATATTCAGAGACATTCAAAGATATTCAGAAACTACAATAGACAATGGAAGAAACTAAATATAACCACAGACAAACATCATCATCATCAAATGCCATGCCGGCGTCCATGGCTCTCCACAGATCTCGGTCTTTTGGTTTTCTGGATCAACTCTGCTGATAATATTCCTTCATGCCACCGTCCCAATCCATCCAGGATCATTTCTCTGCCTCTGTCTCTCTTTCCCTCTATCTTTCCAGTTGTCACAATGTTCTCTAATGCCTCGCTTCTCAATGCTACAACAGAAAGCTGGATGTCTCTTTCTTATTGTTGTATATACTGTTCTAGTTCGATCAGCCTCTTTCAGGCAGTCGTTATTAGTTACTTTGCAACATTTGTCTCAGGAACAACATCTCTTTTGCTTCCAATCTTGTGACATGTTTGATTGAGTTGCCAGAGGACCTAGTTTGTAGTGTTCTCTGGAGATATATCTTGAATAATAAATAACAAGATAAAGGATATGATTTAGCACGTTTTGTCTAGAGGTCACTCAAATGAGCTAATCATTCCCGCAATAGCCTTTTTGGAGAACATTTTTCTTTGGCTCAAACCCCCACTGTGAGACCACTATGTATCTACACATAAATTTATAAAAGAAGTAAAAGGTTCCCTTAAGGCCAGAAAAGATCTGAACTATTAGCGCCTGGACAACTGAGGATCCCTCTCACTCAACATAATGTTGACAGTGTGCTGTTCGTCCGTCACCTAGATCTTCTATATATTTTGTCATTATGACCTATATCAGTTCAGGTAGTCCTTCAATTTTTTGCAGACAAACAAACTTTAACAATAACTGTACATTACATCTGTTGGACAGGACATCTACATGACAGTTTCTTGACAAAAGTGGAACATACATTCACAAGGAATTGTTTACACCACAAGTGTACAAGATAGACATCATGAGATACCTGACAACATCTATACAGGACTTTTCACAATATGTATAACCAACCACAGCACTTAAGACAGTCACCAGAGACAACACTTGACAGCAACTGTACAAGAAATTCACTGGGGACATGTACTTGAAACACTGGTCCATTGAATACACAATTTATTGAGTTGATGGTAAGTAGAGTGGTGACCATTGCCTCATCTCCTGTCATGTCAAAATTTCAATTATTGCATAGAAAATGCATAAAATATGTCACACATGCAGGTTGATAAACAAGATACAACACTTCTTATTTACTCCACCACCCAACAACTACTCCACTCCTCCTCTCCAATTACCACTACATAATTGACTTTTATCCTTTCCTCTACTGTTACTGAGGGAAAAGCCAGGTAAGCCATAACCTGGAGCAAGCATAGGGACATTCTGCTCTACTGGTCTGTTTAATCCTTTTAGCACCTATGATGGGTGTTGGACAAGCTCAGGTTGCAGTTCTCCCCATGATGATTTTCCAAGTCTGACTAATTATCCCCTACTGTCACAGTTTGAAGAAAAGCTACAGCCTTGTCTTCCATTGGTGAGTTGACTGTTTATGAAGTTGAGACTTAGGATGTTGTTCTCCTTTTCCTGTAGAGGAAGATCTAAGATACAAACATGTCCCAGTCTTCTTCCTTCTCCTCAGTCTATCTCACGTACGCTGACTGTTCATGAAGTTGACACTTAGGAATTTGTTCTACTTTTCCTGTAGAGGAAGATCTAAGATACAAACATGTCCCAGCGTTCTTCCTTCTCAGTCTATCTCAAGTCTTCATTCTGAAACACTGTGTGAGCACCAGGCTGGAGATTAACTAAGATAAGTCCTAGCTAAACAATCCATTGCACCAGTCATTTCACAAGTTGTCTTGAATGGGGTTAACAACCAGACTTGTTGTTTTCATTCTCAGATGATTCTGATAATTATGATCACTGGAGTCCTCATAACTATTTTTCTCCCTTATTTATATCCAGCTGTTTGAGAGCTGAGCTGAAAGTCTCTAGGAAATTCCCATATTGTGGGTTCTAGAAGATTTCACTTGTAGAGAGTTGGTTCTGGATTCTGGGACTACTGGTTAGTTTTCCCAGATGATATATGGATGCCTCTCCTCCATCCTCTGTTCTCTGTTGTCCAGAGAACAATATATTATTGAATCTTTACGGGCATTGTTGGGTCATCACATCACTCTAGCGACCGCTCCTGGTGAGATCCCCGCTCAAACTAATTAGATTTTAAAATATGGCCCAGGAATAGCGTGGGCTCATTACTTATGAACCAATCAAAAGACAAGTGCATACCGCCGCCTCCCCCAACTCGTTCTAGAACCTACGATCTAAGAATAGCCCTTATATTTGGGATGGTCCCCGTTAAGACTTAAAGTATCCTCATGAAATGTGTCGGACTGGAAATGGGGATTCTGTTCCATCATGCTACATGGCCCCTCTCTTAGATCTTTCATAGGTATGACAGATGATCGCAGAATCCACAGTTCCCAGATCCCTCAGGTGGTTTTGTCAATTACTCCCTGTCTCCCTTTACCCTACTAGAGTAGTACATTTGGAACTAAGTGATTTTTCTCCTTAAAAAAAAATCTGCCCCAACATTGCATCTGTTGATGAATTTGGTGGCAAACGCAAAGACCATGAAGTTAGCCCTGCATTATGTTCCTTTAAGTCACTGGGAGCATCAGGAGTCCTGACTCCACTCATCTGTGAACTGCTCTTCTATTTACCTCTGACAGTGTTCCACTGCTGACATCCTTGCTATATTTCCTGTTGTGATAAATGATCTCTCTGAGTCACACCATCTCGTAATGTATGAATGTTCCATAGAGATTCATTAAGTGAAGTAATGGCTTTGCAATTAAGCCAACTTCCAGATGACGTTTAGAGAGAATGGTTGCATTCCATGTATCTCTCAACATTTCACCTTATCAGAACTTCATTCTTCCATTCGCCACTGGAAAATGATAATCCTGCGAGAGTGTAGTTAACTGAACACTTTCTCCAACAGTAATCTTGGCATTTGGAACTGGGTTAAAATTGTTGATCATCACCGGAGCAAATACAATCTACTTCCGGGTGAACTATAGCAGCCGCTGCAGAACTTGAGACTAAAACCTACTAGAGCAGATTTGGTTAGCGTTGGACACAGGGTCTACCTTTCCAATAAGCCTCTTGTGTTTGCAGATGGTAGCAATTTCCCATTATATTTCCTTGACTTATTTCTGTAGTCTTACCATAGATTTAGAGGTGCTTGTCGGTTGAGATTCTCTCCTTCCGTTATGCCTCTATTTTGATGTGTTGTGAGAAGTGACAGCATTTTCTCTCCTTAGTTGCTAATTAAGCTGTTTCCAACGCCGCAACTGGGTTTGTAGATGCAGTTAGACTAACATCTACTACTACTAATATAGAATTCCAGGTGGAGGTTCCAACTAGTTGTCTTCAGCCATGCTTTAGCTAAGTGCTTTTGAGTGACTGGGAAGTATCCGTTCTTTCTCTCCCACATGAGCAAAACGTTTACTTTGGCGAATATAAGGCGTTTCTTCTCATCCATAGAGAAGTCCGTCATTATCACAGCTACCTTTGAAGGTGTGTGATTATGTGGGTTAGCTTCTTAGTTACCAATATTGACTGGAATTTTGGAAGCCAATTTTTACTGACTTTGAGGATAGGCCTGGCCAGGTCCTGTGAATACACCTCGCATCTCAGTAATAATATAAGATTCCACTGCATAATGCATTGTTCTTATTATATAAAGAGTCGACTGCTGACTTGCAGGGATCTTTATCTTGAAAGGAGTCAGCTGTTTTTGAGAACAGTGATCTTTCGTTAGTCCACTGAATCGTAGACAATGTGTATAGAGTGTCAGCTGCTGGAATTGCAGTGAGCTCTACCATATAAGAGTTAACTGTTTAGAGACAGTAATCCTTATTACATTCCTACCATTTTTCCAGGCAGAAAGGTCTTCCCAATTGAGAATGAAAAAGGGGAATGACATCAGTTGTTCTCAACTTTGTCCGTCCTTTAATCTCCACCATTTTAAAGGCAGAAACGCTTTCTCAACTGAGGATGAATTGACGTCCGACGTCGGAGACGGATCCTGTTTTATCTCTCCATGAAATTTTTCAGGTTGTCCACGTTATGCTCCTAGTCGTATGATATGCCACTGACATCAGGTTGGTTATCCATCGTTTTCTGGACACAAACTTTGCGTATGCTCTCCACTTCCATATGAATGGCTAGGGGTCCAGTTATTTTGATGGCCTTCCTGGAGATTCAATGAGTTAACTCCTGGTGACGTGGATCCTAGTACACCAGAGAGATTACACCATCGAACAATAGACTAATGTCTTATAGACACCAGACTGTGGTCGGTTTTATATGACCGCCCATGACATCAGGTAGAATCTTCCCTTCATCTCGTCCATTACGTATCAAGTACGCTTAATAATACCACTACTTCAGAAATGGCAAGTGACGGAGTTGATAAGGATGTTTTCTCCTGGAGATTCAATTGTGCTCACGCGCAGTAGCTTGATCAGGGCCACTGACAGGGTTACACAACTGAAGAATAAACCCAGATGTCGAATCGACACTGGACATTAGCCGGTACGAATACTGACTATCACCGAGAGAGATTATTAGTGAGGTGTCTTAATGGTTGCCCAAATTTTCCATCAGGATTCACACTCTCTGCTCTCAGTGTTGCAAGCATGTTATGGGGAGAAGAGAATATAAGGAGTTATTATTTTATGTGATGTGGTGACATTAAAAATGTTGTAGTTACAACAATATTTCCCTCTCTCACCCATGCCAGCAATTAATTTTGGGATGGAGTAGGCCCCATATTATTTACTGGATCAAGTGTCCTAATTTCAGGGACAAAAATGAATTTCCCCCTGTACTAGCTGTCTCAGTTATATTTAAAATAATTTGTGTTCTCTGGTGTTTCAGGTACCTTAATTTTTGGATACATATATTGAACAACCAGCATGCACAAAATTATACAACATTATTGACAAGCCAATAATCAATTCATTCTGAGAAAAACAAATATCATGGATACAAGCAATTATGTTGACCCATAAGATATTTATACACCATCTTCAGTCTGCTACATTGAATTCCTAACTGATATATTAAAACAGTGATACATGCAATATTATCACTATTAATGAAATCAAACCTTCTAGAGATTTATTGTGGGTTTACATGTCTGGACAGTTGCCCTCATATAAGAGACAGGGTCCATTAAACAACACCATAAAACCTTCAAGAATTGGGTCTGATTTGCGAGAGGTCACCCCGGATTTTAATACCAACATAGAGATCCCAAAAGTGAGTCTTATGCAGGGTATACCCAAAGTTTGTATCCCGTCATCAGGGCAACAGGTATGTGAGCCCCTAGCAGGTTATTACCAGGGTTTAAATCCGAGACGAGTGTTCTTTTTCCCAGGGTTTATAGCCTGGAAAGAGCAACCAGTTATGTGACCAGGTTTTCCCAGGGTCTATATCCCGAAAAGAGCCACCCAGTTATGTGACATGTTTGATTGAGTTGCCAGAGGACCTAGTTTGTAGTGTTCTCTGGAGATATATCTTGAATAATAAATAACAAGATAAAGGATATGATTTAGCACGTTTTGTCTAGAGGTCACTCAAATGAGCTAATCATTCCCGCAATAGCCTTTTTGGAGAACATTTTTCTTTGGCTCAAACCCCCACTGTGAGACCACTATGTATCTACACAGAAATTTATAAAAGAAGTAAAAGGTTCCCTTAAGGCCAGAAAAGATCTGAACTATTAGCGCCTGGACAACTGAGGATCCCTCTCACTCAACTATAATGTTGCCAGTGTGCTGTTCGTCCGTCACCTAGATCTCTTCTATTCTTATTTTGTCAGTATGACCTATATCAGTTCAGGTAGTCCTTCAATTTTTGCAGACAAACAAACTTTAACAATAACTGTACATTACATCTGTTAGGACAGGACATCTACATGACAGTTTCTTGACAAAAGTGGAACATACATTCACAAGGAATTGTTTACACCACAAGTGTACAAGATAGACATCATGAGATACCTGACAACATCTATACAGGACTTTTCACAATATGTATAACCAACCACAGCACTTAAGACAGTCACCAGAGACAACACTTGACAGCAACTGTACAAGAAATTCACTGGGGACATGTACTTGAAACACTGGTCCATTGAATACACAATTTATTGAGTTGATGGTAAGTAGAGTGGTGACCATTGCCTCATCTCCTGTCATGTCAACATTTCAATTATTGCATAGAAAATGCATAAAATATGTCACACATGCAGGTTGATAAACAAGATACAACACTTCTTATTTACTCCACCACCCAACAACTACTCCACTCCTCCTCTCTCTAATTACCACTACATAATTGACTTTTATCCTTTCCTCTACTGTTACTGAGGGAAAAGCCAGGTAAGCCATAACCTGGGGCAAGCATAGGGACCTTCTGCTCCACTGGTCTGTTTAATCCTTTTAGCACCTATGATGGGTGTTGGACAAGCTCAGGTTGCAGTTCTCCCCATGATGATTTTCCAAGTCTGACTAATTATCCCCTACTGTCACAGTTTGAAGAAAAGCTACAGCCTTGTCTTCCACTGGTGAGTTGACTGTTTATGAAGTTGAGACTTAGGATGTTGTTCTCCTTTTCCTGTAGAGGAAGATCTAAGATACAAACATGTCCCAGTCTTCTTCCTTCTCCTCAGTCTATCTCACGTACGCTGACTGTTCATGAAGTTGACACTTAGGAATTTGTTCTACTTTTCCTGTAGAGGAAGATCTAAGATACAAACATGTCCCAGCGTTCTTCCTTCTCAGTCTATCTCAAGTCTTCATTCTGAAACACTGTGTGAGCACCAGGCTGGAGATTAACTAAGATAAGTCCTAGCTAAACAATCCATTGCACCAGTCATTTCACAAGTTGTCTTGAATGGGGTTAACAACCAGACTTGTTGTTTTCATTCTCAGATGATTCTGATAATTATGATCACTGGAGTCCTCAGAACTATTTTTCTCCCTTATTTATATCCAGCTGTTTGAGAGCTGAGCTGAAAGTCTCTAGGAAATTCCCATATTGTGGGTTCTAGAAGATTTCACTTGTAGAGAGTTGGTTCTGGATTCTGGGACTACTGGTTAGTTTTCCCAGATGATATATGGATGCCTCTCCTCCATCCTCTTGTTCTCTGTTGTCCAGAGAACAATATTATTGAATCTTTACGGGCATTGTTGGGTCATCACATCACTCTAGCGACCGCTCCTGGTGAGATCCCCGCTCAAACTAATTAGATTTTAAAATATGGCCCAGGAATAGCGTGGGCTCATTACTTACTGAACCAATCAAAAGACAAGTGCATACCGCCGCCTCCCCCAACTCGTTCTAGAACCTACGATCTAAGAATAGCCCTTATATTTGGGATGGTCCCCGTTAAGACTTAAAGTATCCTCATGAAATGTGTCGGACTGGAAATGGGGATTCTGTTCCATCATGCTACAAATCTCTTCCTAATTTATTCATTTACATTCAAGATTCACAGCCATACAGTAAAAGAGGTTCTTTGTAGCACTTCAACACTCTTTTTCTTAAATGCAATGATAGTGACTTACTGCATAAGATATTCTTAATTTTCTGAAATGCAGCTTTTGCTTACCATATTATGTTATTAATCTCTGTTGTGCATCTTCCATCTGATGTTATAAATGCCCATAGTTATTTAAAACTATCCACATGGTTAAGAATTTTCCCTTCTATTTCTATTTCACATTTGGTGTCACCTGTATCTTTGGTATCATCATTGTTAATGCTTTCTTAATATTCTAGGAACTTCTTTTCTTTGCACTTTTTTTTTCTGAAACACCTTTCCGGTTTCAAGATGGCGACGGACGGTCGGGTTATTTTGTGATCGTTAACTTTTTCGCGTAGGAGATGGATTTATTCATCTCTTGCTTGTAATTTGTGTGCCAGGATGTAAAACCAGGAGTTTCTACTCAAGATCTGCGCGGATGCTACGGAGTTTCGTGCATCGAGCGAAGCAATCCTTGAGTGAATTTTTGGCAGCGTGTGTGGTTTCTGTGTTTTCGGTTTTTCAACATGGCGGAACAACGTGTGTTCTCCGAGCGGTCAGCAGTCAACCTAACGAGGCGGCGTGGACGCCGCGCAGGCAGAAAGAAGCAAGGTAAGCGTGGTGGTTTAAGACGTTTTAGACTCAAGTGTCACCGTCTAGGACTCAGGAATATCCGTATTCTGTATTGGAACTGCGCCAGCGTAAAACAACGGGGCTCTATTTTAGAAACCCTGGTTTACAGGAACGATATTGTAGCACTCCAGGAGACGAGACTGGGCGATCAGCTACTCCGAATTGCCGGCTTCAAATGTTTCTACAACAGACGACATCTGGGAATGGCGATTCTCGTTCGCGACAGCATGGTGGCGTCAGAGCTAGACATGTCCAGTTGGGACAGTGACGATATACAAATACAGGCGTTGAGAGTTCATTCCAGTATACCATTCGTGTTGGTTAATGTTTATGCCCGCAATGCGAGTATGGACGCCCAGAAGTGGCAGTGCTTAAGTGGCATATTAGGTCACGAGAGAAATGTTATTTTCTGTGGCGACTTCAACGCTAAAGGCAGATCATGGGGAAATATTTCCTCCAATACACAGGGGGAGGAGCTCGAGACTGCACTTGAAACCATTGACCTGGTTTGTATCAACAGTGGCTGTGTCACCAGGACAGCAAGCCGTCCAGGCGATGAGGACAGTGCTATTGATCTGGCGCTGGTTTCACCTTCACTCACTACAGTGTGTAGATGGGGTATCCTAGGACACCACGGCAGCGACCACCACCCTTGCAGCATATTGGTGGAGAAAGGCAGAACCAGGCAGCACAAGCTAAAGGTAAAGACTTTCCAGTATGACAGTACAGGGCAAGATGTGGTGAGTAAAATAAGACGTGACAAGCGCAGAAAGCTTCAGGGCAGGAAAAAAAGCTGGGAGCAGCCACCTTGGTGGAATTTCGAGGTGGAGAAGGCTTGGGTGGATAAGCGTAGTGCTGTAAGGAGATGGCAAAATGCCAAGAAGAACAGAGCTGGTCATCCTAGTCCCTGCATGCACTTAGAAAGAGAGATGCACACAAAAGTAAGCTATTTCAAAAAACTGGTCAAGGTGGTTAAAAGCGAAAAATGGGCAGAGGTGTGTCAAAGAGTAAGCACAGACAAGTCACTGAAATTGTTCTGGCGACTACATAAAAGCATGAGTGGTGTAGTCAAGAATAAGAGCATTTCTGACTTCCAAGGTGCTGACCTCATCTGGCAGAGGACTGACGAGGACAAGGGCAAAGCCCTCTTTGAACGCTATCTAGAGCAGAGCAACCAGACAGACATGGGAGGCCGAAATCTGGCCAAGGATGTCACCTCAGACAGGTGCAAGGCCCATAACACTTCGGATGAAGACACAGTGACAGTGAAAGAAATCAAGGCTGTACTTCGACAATAAAAAAAACAGCGCTCCAGGGCCTGATGGCATAAGATACGACGACATCAATAGGTGTACCGACAATGAGCTAGAGAAACTAGCAGACATGTACAACAACAGTATAGAGAGTGCTAGCATCAAGGAGGAGTGGTTACACAGCTATCTGATTCCCTTGCCGAAACCTGACAAAGACCACACAAAAATTCAGGGATATCGAATTATAACCATGCAGAATACAATAGGCAAGCTGCTGGAGAAGGTAATTGCCAGGAAAATATCAAGCCAGCTAGAGAGGCAAGGTGTTTTCCCACCTACCCTGGGTGGGTACCGTCCAAAAAGAGAAACCTGGACCAATGCAGCAGTCTTTGCCCATGATGTCTATGAAGGTTTCCACTCAGGCATTGAAACCTTTGCTGCAGCGATTGATCTTGAGGACGCATACAACAGAGTACCATTGGATTTTTTAATGCTTCAGCTTCTTGAACTAAAAGTAAGTCCATTCCTCCTTAGTTGGATCGCTGCAGCCCTCTTCCAACGGAAAGTAGTTTTTAGATGTGGCAGTTGGACTTCGGAACCAACAACAATATATCCTGGCCTACCACAGGGATCACCATTATCTCCGGTACTGTTCAACGCCTACACAGTGAGAATCACCAGTGAGCAGATCACTGGACCTGGCAGGACATTGTCATATGCCGATGATGTTTTAGTGTATTGTCAGGGTAAGGATAGAGAGCAGTTTGCTGTGGAACTACAAACCGAACTCAATCGCATAAGTACTTGGTGTGATGAAGCTGGGGCAATGGTCAACCCAACAAAGGCAACAGTGACTTGGTTCTCGTTGAATAATCATATTGTCAACACTCCAACACCAACTGTAATGCTGTGTTCAGAGACGGTGGAAAGAACGCAGGCAATGAATTACCTGGGGATACGGTTTGATCGAAGCCTTGCTTATAATGAGCACATAGACCAGGTGATAACAAAGGCCAAGCGGGGTTTGGCTGCGATGCGGGTGATGGCGGCAGCAAACTGTGAGCAGCGCCATCTATGTCTTCTGTACGAGGGGCTGGTCATGTCTGTTTTGGAGTATGCAATGGCAATCCTGACTCTCAGCCGTAAGCAGATAGAAAGGATGGAAAGGATACCGAATGAAGCTATGCGCATTATTCTTGGATGTACAAGAGATACAGCATGCAGGGCGATGCGCTACCTTCTTGATTTTCCAACCATTGAAGAGAGAATACAAGTTTGCAGGGCACGCGCCTACCTCAGAGTTAACGCAAACACACAACATCCACTGCATAGTGAAATTATGAAGGTGAAGGGCAGCAGGTTAAAAAGAGGACGGTCGTGGATGGGTCAAGCCGAAGACATTCTTCAACAGGTGTGTTCACTTGAGGACTTAGAACCTGGCGAGGAGTGGGTGCAAGTGCCAACAGATTTCTGCACATCCTTTTCAGTTTGCATCCAACTAGATAGAAAATGCAGACAAGAAAATCCGGCTGCTGTGGAGGCTGAAGTACAAGCGTTGATTTTCGATAATTCGCTAGACGGTGATGCGTTCATGTCGTCCGAGATGTGAGAAGCTCATGGGCCTTTACAGCTCGGGCCGGAGGGAGAATTGTGAAGGAGGTCTCTGGTGCTTTCACTGAAACCACAAGTAGCCTGACTATGGAAGTCATGGCAGTAAGTAAAGCAATAACATGGCTCGAGACACAGACATTCACTAGGGCATGTTTCCTTAGCGACTCAATGAACATGATCAAGAGGATAGAGGAGGGGTCGATCCGAAGAGAATGGTTGCTGCCTCTGGAGCGGTCTCGGCTGGCAAAGATTAGTTTCATCTTCGTGCCAGGGCATGCGGGAGTACAAGGAAATGAGCGGGCTGACAAGCTCGCAGGTGAGGCTACTGTGGAGGGCGGACGCGCCATGGACCAGGCTGACATTCTGAATGCTCTACGAGAAGTAAGACTTTTGCGTGAACCAAGTGATGACTGTGAATCTACAACCATGGCCAGACTGCGAGAGCAGCAAATTAAAAGAGGGGTGGCCAGACAAGAACACTACGCAGGAAGCCAAAGAAGATTGATAAATCAACACAGAACTGGCGTCGTTAGCCGCTACACGCTGCGGGATTTGCTGAGGAGGGGATCCGAGCACTTATTTACTGAATGGTTCGATGTGCAATGAGGATGATCTGTCGACTAACTAACTAACTAACTTTCTTTGCACTTTCTGTTATAAAATTGTCCAACAATTGTTGTAGATTGTTTTCATTATCCGTCACCGATTCTGTGTTATCTGCATAGTGTATATTGTTTATATCATAACCTCTAAATAGTATTAGAAATAGACAAACACACGGAGGCTAAATAAAATAGACAGACACATTACATAAACACAAACTCACAGGCACACACAAAATCATCATCATGCAGGAGTTCCTTTACTGAACGTCATATTCTTCCCGGCCTTTTTCAGTTCTCCCGCCTCGGGAATGTTCATGCTCAAGGTGTCTGCAGTGTCATGTGCCACACCCATGCTCAAGGTGTCTGCAATGTCATGTGCCACACCCATGCTCAAGGTGTCTGCAGTGACATGTGCCCAATCAATGCTCAAGGCGGCTGCAGTGTCATGTGCCCAATCCATGCTCAAGGTGTCTGCAGTGTCATGTGCCACACCCATGCTCAAGGTGTCTGCAGTGACATGTGCCCAATCAATGCTCAAAGTGTGCCCAGTGGCATGTGCCCAATTCATGCTCAAGGTATCTGCAGTGCCATGTGCCCAATCCATACTCAAGGTGTCTGCAGTGTCATGTGCCCTATCCATGGTGAAAGTGTCTGCAGTGTCATGTACCCAATTCATGCTAAATTACTGAGCGAATCAGATGTTGATCTAGTTTCAACAACATTCTTTGCTCCATGATCACTGCTGCCATAATCTTCAAGGTACCGAGTCCCTTTAAAGAGCTCACAAAAGCTTATTTCACATGATCCCCGAATGACAGTCTTCTGTCTAAGGTGATAGCCAGGTATCTCAATCTATTCTCTCTGATATGTAAGTGCCATAAAACCACGGGGTATATTTAATATTTACATTTCAATTGCTTTGATGCCATATGATGTTGTTATACGTTAAATACTGCGTGTTTGTAAAGTCTCACTACACTGTGCATGTAAATCACATCTGAAAAATGAAGTACATGATGTATCACACAATGTGCTCACAATCCATGGTGAAGCAGTATGCAGCACATGGCTGTCGACTGCTTGATTAATTCTTTGCAATCCAAACGGAATGGTGTTTTCAACGGACGAAAACATTTTGTTTGGCTGAACAAGTGTTTCGAAATGGCTGTCTATACACACAAATGGTTGTTCAAAGATTTATAACAAGACTTCATAATAAACAACCTCCTAATCACACTTTATTTTACGCTTATCATATTACAGACATCGCTGTCAACACTAGAACATTACCGCTGTTATTGATTTCTTGGCAAGATTACGCTCAGTAGTTTGCCATTGCTTTCTGAGCGGTAGGATCACATATCCCGTAAGTAACGGGCGGAGCGAGAACCCTACCGATTCTCGCGCAGCCGCGTTTGATCACGTGGATAAATGGGATTACGGTGAAAGTTGCTAACTCCTAGGCCAGGGAGACCGGCCCTCATCTTATTACGGTTAGCAATGTGTTGAATAAGTTTCTGGCTACGGGAAATGTGGAAGATGCTCTGCGATCTGGTAGGCCTGCTGTGTCTGAAGAAAAATGTCTAGATATCCAAGACAATCGTGAAAAGTCCAAGCAAGTAATTAAGAAAAATGTCGCAACAATTCAACGTATCAGTGAGCACAGTGCACAGAATTCTTAAACAACAATTAAATTTCCATCCATATAGGATTTACGTTGTGTCTGAACTAAAACAGTGTGACAATCAATCCAAGCAGTTTTAGCTAAAGAAGACGAGAAAATTCTAGATATAACATTCTTCTCTGGTGAGGTATGGTTTTATCTGTCTGGATACGTTAATAGCAAAAATAATAGTATTTGGAGCACTTTTAATTCCAGTGAATTTCATGAAGCGCCTCTACACGATAAGAAAATTGAGGTATGATGTGCTGTCAGTAGAAAATGTTTTAATGAACCAGTTTTCTTCAACAACACTATAAATGTCGATCGGTGCCGTTCTGACATTCTGGAACCTTTTTAGAACAGCTGAATGAACGCGAAATTGAAGAAGCGTGGGTTCCAGCAAGATGGTACAACTGCACACACTGCTAGAGCATAACTGCGTCTTTTTGCGGAAGAAACATTTGCAAATCGCATAATAGAAGGTGGCATTTGGCCTGCTCCTTCTCCAGATCTAAATCAATTAGATTATTAACTATGGGTTTTCTTGAAAGCAAATATTTACAAGAATAATGTACACACAATTGAGGACCTGAAAGAAGCAATCAGAATTACCATTAATAAAATAACAACAGGCACATTTCAGAAGGTATTTAACAATATGAAGAGTGTAAAATATTGTCTTGAAGACCGTGGTTGACATTTCCGTCACCTGTTATAATTAATACTTCACTGGTACTTTCCAGTTTCTACAGAACATCGTTAGACCATAGCAGTGACTACTGTAATTAATTCATTGAATTTTTTAGCACATTTGTTAATGACATCATGTACTCCATTCTTTTTCCATATGTGTTCTACATACAAAGTGTGGAGAGATTTTACAAACACCCTGTAGATCTACAGAGAGAGGATTCAAGAATTATGATCGAGAATGCCTGCTCCATACCAGACACCTGAAGATGAATATGTACAGTTTCTACAGACATTAAAAGCAATTCTGTGAATATACAATTTGACGTCATTCCTAAACTGAAAAAATAAATGTCCGAAACTCTGATGTAATACATGTCTGTGACATTTGAAGATTATTCAGAATCTCATTGGAGGACTCAAAAGCATCCATCTTAAATGTCAATAACACCAGAGTGGGGTCCTTCTGAGCTGCATTAGCGCTGAGGATTGCGTGGGTTTTTAACTATGTCTGGTGCAGCATGCGTCTCTCCCTCCGTTTGAATACTCGCATACAGTTCTGATATACTTTGTTGTTTTGTTTAAATTAAGTTATATAGATGTTGCATATGGCTGTACGAGCAGCAAAATAAAATTAACATCTAAACCAACGAAAACAACTGTAATGACGTTTACCATCCAAACTAGCTAGTCTTCAGTAATGAAAGCTTGCAAATCGTTAATCATCATCGTCATGGCTACCAACATCGTCTTCATCTTCATCATTAGTATAAATATACCTCAGTGCCATGGCCGCATAGACGACTGGAAAATTGAATCTCTAATAACCCTACCCTTTTTACCATTATGAATTTCTGTGGATTATTTGTGTTGTCACTTGGCGTAACCAAAGAACTTAGTCTTGTTCATATGCTTTCATTTTCAGGAGTGCTTTTTATATATTGAGTTGGAATTATAAGTCTCAAATTCTGGCCTGCCGTCCTTTAGGAGTTAACATATGTTGTTGTAAGAAAACTGTAATGAGTTGATAGAGTATTCTCTGCTTGATCGGATACTATCCATTACTTTAATACATTCTACACAATACAACTCGCCATGGACGAATTCACGTCATTGTTAACTTTACACAGCACATACTATTCCATCATGTGCAATGCCGATAAGCGTGGGTGGTCATGTTTTGCCATCTCACTCGATCACAAGAGTCGTGGCTCAGCTCCGTGTTTCTGCCCCGACCATGTCACGAGGCCAAGCCATTCAGGTATTTACTTCTCGTTCTTCCCCTTGGTCTCTTCGCTTCGATCTTGCCAATAGTCACCAAGTTCTTCAAGACATTTCTTCTCATAACATGCCCAAAAAAATTTGACTGTCTACGTCTAAGGTCTCTAATCAGTTTACAATCTTCATTTGTTTCTTGAAGGACTTGTTCATTGATTTTTCTGTCGCTCCATGGTATTCTTTGCATTTTCCTCAGAAACCACATTTCCACAGCCATCAGATGTTTTTCAGCTTGATTGCTCATTGTCCACGCTTCACATCCATACAACAGTAAAGGTTCTATGTAACTCTTCAACACACTTGTTCTCGTTTCAATTGATATCTTTTTATTGTTCATTATGTTTTTCATTTTGCAAAAGTCTACCTTCGCAATGGCAATTATTTCTTGTTATAATCTCTTCAAGGCATATCTCATCAGATGTTATGACTGTTCCGAGATAGCTGTACCGATTAACGTGCTTAAGAATATGCCCATTTACTAGTATATCACATTGTGGTATTTCCTTCTTCCCAGTGACGTCCATAACCTGTGTTTTCTTACTATTCATTTCTAACCCTAGTTGTTCACTGTGTGCAACAACCGCGACTACTAAATGCTACAGGTCCTGTTCATTGTCTGCAATCAAGACTGTATCATCTGCATATCTAATGTTATAGATATCGTCCCACTTTGTTGATTCCTTCCATATCTTCTCTACTTCTGACAATATTTTCACTGTACAGGGGGAAAAAAAATCTGGAGACATTACACATCCCTGTCTCACACCTCTTTTAATAGGCTGATATTGACCTACATCATTATCAATTCTGATGGAAGATTGCTATTCCCAATATATGTTTTATACAAGCCTAATGCCTTTTCCATCAATTTATAGATCTTCAAGCATCCTTATCATAAAGACATGTCTCAATTTATCGAAAGCCTTTGTGTAGTCAATAAAGCAAAGATATAGATCCTTGTTTACTTCTATAGAACGTTCAATTACTGTTCTCAGTATATACACAGCATTTACTGTGTCCTTGCCTTCTACAAACCCACATTGTTCTTCTCCTATTTCGGGTTGTATTTTCTTTCCTAACTCTTTACATGATAATTCTCAGCAAAATCTTCGTGATGTGGCTCATTATACTAACTGACAGATGTTGATCCATTCCAAGGCTCCTGATTTCTTCGGGATTGCAATAAATATAGAATTACACAATTCAGGAGGTATATCTCCAGTATCGTATATTGCGTTCAGCAGTCTGGTGACTTGGTCTGTTCTATATTCTTCTAAGGCATTGATCATGACTATTGTGATGTTATCTGTACCCCGGGGTCTTGCCAGTTTTCATATGGTTAAGAGCATTGTGAACTTCCATCTTCAAAATGTATGGTCCTTCATTATTATTTTGATGATCATATTGTTCTTCTCTTGTATCATCATAAACGTCTTTTACATAATCGCATGTAAAATCTGATCTTTTTCTATTATGATTTTGCTATCTTTGGTTTTTAGGCAACCCGTTGATGTGTGGGTTCTTTTGTTAGTGATGTCATTAATTCTTTTGTGCATTAATTTGGTATTCCCGGTATTGTTTTGGTTTTCAATTTCCTTGCAATTTTCCCCAAGCCATGTTTCTTTTGCCTCTTTGCATAGCTTCCTAATATTCCTGTGAATCTCTTGATACTTGTCCTGGCTATTTTTGTTGTTTCTTCTTATTTCCATGAGTTTTAAGAAGTCTTCAATCAGCCATTTCTTGCGTCCTATTATCTTTATTTTTCGGATGGTTGATTCTGCAGCTTGGTTGACTTATTGCTTTAATATTTCTCATTGGTCACTATGGTCGTGCAATAATATTTCCATATCAGACAATGCATCGAATCTGTTCTTTACCCTTTACGTTGAATCTATTTATTATCTTCCTACTCTTCAGTGCCTGTGGATCAAATTTTGTGTTTCTTGGTGTATATTTGACTTTCTTTAATTTTAAATGTAAATTGCTTAAGATTAATCTATGATCGCTGTAGCAGCCTGTGCTTGGTATAGTTTTTGCGACTTATAAGTTGTTTCGAAATCTTCTGTTGATGAGAATGTAATCAATATGATTCCTAATCTTATGATCAGGACTCCTGCATGTCCATAATCTCCTTGGGTGCTGTTGATTCTAGGTGTTTCCAATAATCACACCATGCTCTATTCCCCACTGTACAAGTCTGCAACCTCTTTCATTCTGTTCTTTAAAAAAAGTCGCTTAAATGTCAACATAGTCGACTTTATTTTACCCGGTTTTATCCCATATGGCTCGGTCTCTTTCCTTAGCGCGGAAAGCGTCTCACAAAGAAAGAACTCCGTAGCTCTAGCGACGACCCACAGGAGACTCCGAAAAACTTCACTCGTGAACCGAATGACGCGGCCCGGAACCGAACCCACAACCTTCGGATCCCAATTCAAACGGCTTGACTACTTCGCCACGGAGACTCCTCATTTCATTCTGTTCCTCTAGTCCATACTTGCCTACTATGCATCCGTCCTGTTGATTTCCAACTTTGGCATTCAAGTCACCCATTATGATATTTACTTCAGAATTCTTGCATATCTTGAAGGCTTTCTCTAAATCATTATGAAATTCATCGATGCTGTCATCACTACTGTCTGCTGTTGGTGCATAAACTTGTATGACGTTGACATCAAAAAGTCTTCCACTCAACTTCACCAGTAACACTCTGTCTGATACAGTCCAATATCCTTTGATTGATTTTGGTCTCTCTCTATCCATTATAATTGCTACTCCTCGCTGTTGTTTCTCTCCACCAGAATAGATGATTCTATATTTCTCAAATGTTATAATGCCCATTCCTGTCCATCTGGTCTCACATATACCTAACAGGTTAATATTTAATCTTCTCATTTCATTCTTAACGTTATCAAATTTTCAATTCCCCACTCATAGTCCTTACATTCCAAGTTCCTAATTTCAAATGTTGACACTCTTTTGCACCCAATCGCCTGCTGACAGTCTGGAGTCACCTCGTGCACATGACTACCCCTACCGGGCGAGGCTGCTCCTATGGAGCACCCATTTACGCCGTTTCTCTGATTATCGATGAGATTGCAGTACATTATATTCTTGGCATTTATAAAGAAGGTAGTTCGCCATTGCTTTCCTCCCTAGCAGTGACCATACTGGTCGATGACCATAGTCATTGTCTCCCCCAAAAAGAGAACCTCTGCCTAGAGTCGTGAAGCTAGAGACCACAACCTACAACTATCTGTTGGCTGCTCTTCCACTTCATCCATCTCCTGCACCCATGGCTTCACGTAACCCTGATCGGGGGGGGGGGGGGGATGCTAAACGGGTACTTCCCCTTGCCCAAGGGTGTCCCGTAGGCTAGCGCAGGGAAGGAGTTACCTTGCCTCTCCTTTGATAGGGAATACCCCTACCCCGCCACCACACACTACAAGGGAGAGTCAATACGTAAGTCACACAGTTCCGTGGGATGTCAGGTAAATGTAGTTGATGTTTTCTACAGGTGTCATTAGGTGACAGCAACATCGAACTACCTTATATTCCCGTTCGTCAAGTGGCGCTAGGTGTCTCATGCGCATGCGCAGCGCATAAACAAAATGGCGACTGTACTTACGGAGAGTACAACCAAAGAGCAACGTGCTGTTGTGGGTTTTTTGTGGGCGATATGTCTGCATGAAAAGGACAATCATAAGGAAATGCTTCTTGTTTATGCTGACAAATGTGTATCCCGTAAAGCGGTGCATAGATGGGTAGAAAATGTTTTCTCAAGGACGCTCTAAAATTGTTGATGAAATCCGATCTGGTCGTCCTGTTGAGGTTGCAACAGAAGCATCCGTGCAGCGGGTGGAGGAGATGATTAGAGGTGACAGGCGAGTAATGGCAAACTCAGTAGCATCTGCAATAGGGTGCTCACATGGTTCAGCATACAACATAATGCATGATCGATTGAAATTTAAGAAAGTGTGCTCAAGGTGGGTACCCAGACAATTGAAGGAGGAACACAAAATGAACCGATTTGGCCAGTCCTTGCATCATCCCTGTCGATACGAAGATGAAGGAGAAGACATGCTAAACAGACATGTTACTGGGGACGAATCATGGGTGCATCACTATCAGCCCGATTCAAAGCGTGCTTCAATGCAATGGAGACATCCGTCTTCGCCTTGTGTCCGAAACTTTAAGGTTACGCCATCAGCAAGTAAGGTTATTCTGACAGTGTTCTGGGATTGTCAAGGAGTGCTGTTAACAAATTTCATCAAGAAAGGTGACAATGTGAATTCTGAATCGTACTGTGAAGTTCTATCGATGCTTCATGATGCAATTCGAAGAAAAGTCCAGGACTCCTGACTAGAGGAGTGTTGCTTCTTCATGACAATGCCAGACCTCATACGGCTCGATTAACTCAGCAGAAAATTAACCAACTAAGGTGGGAAGTTCTGAAACATCCACCTTGCAGCCCCTACTTAGCCCCTAGCCATTTTCACCTTTTTGGTCCATTGAAAACCTACCTTGGCGGGAGGCATTTCGTGAATGACGCAGAAGTTGAATGTGAAGTAAAAATGTGGTTTAGAAAACAGAGCACGCAGTTCTATGCAGCGGATTTCTGAGGACTGATATAACGATGGGATAAGTGTATCAATGTTGGTGGAAATTATATTGAGAAATAAATAAAGGGACAATGTATATATAACAATAAACTGGTTTCAAGTTGTTATCATATTTAATTATCTTTCCACAGCCATTTGTGACTTACTTATTGACTTCCCCTCATGTATATACCTTTAAAATACACGGTAATTACTGCTTTAGAGTAATAACTGTCTGAGACATAAGCAGTTCAAGTAGTAACTGTCGGAGACACTAGGTGTGTCAGTAGTACTGATCCGGACAAAAATATTACAATAAACAACAGTAATAGAATGTTAGAAGTATGCAACCAGTTTGATGAGTAACGGGAAAATGAGACTTATTAGAACCAGCAAAGAATATTAATGGCAAATGCAATGAAACAAGCAAATGGAACTACCAAAAGCCCACAATAACACTTTTGAAAATAAGATTGAAAGCGATAATAATAATGGACCGCGATCAATGCAAGCCAACGTAAGAAGGAAACCAGATATCAAAGGTAATAATATCACTAACATATAATAGTACTAATAAGTGTAACAAAAACCTAAATTAAAAATAGTAATAAACACTAACAATTAGCTGCATATACTTACAGGACATCGCAGTCAATCAGGCAACTTTGGCTTTTTGTTATTTCTTGGCAAGTTTACATTCAGTAGTGTGCCATTGCTTTCTGAACGATCAGCACTCAAACCATCTTATAAAAACCAACCAGTAGCTGTGTTTCTAACGTGGATTGCGGCATTACGAGCTGCGTCCGTAAACCCTTGGCTACAGATCCAGTAAGAGAGATTAGCAGTTACGTAAAATGTTTAATGTTGCAATGAAACAATATAAATAAAACATATGTTGATATGGAAAGCTCACACATAAGTAATTACAGTTAGTACAAATATATGTATGTAAAGTATTGAGGAGTTTATCACATATTTAAGTCATGTTAATGTAATATAATAAGTGTGTCACGTTGTATTATTAACATATTAACATGCTAAAAGTACAACTATATATATATCCCTCTCAGGCCAACCGACAATCGACATAAAAAGAAATAACAGGAAACCAGCGATGATGAAAGCGAATCTAACAGGTCCTTCTCAGGACCCAAACAATAAAACACCGAGCGAACAGGAAGCGGAAAATAGCAACAGACCTGAGAGAACAAGAAAGAGAGACATATAGAATCATCACCAAAATAATAACAGAAAACCAAAGATAGCGAAATAAATAAACACGGTGGATACTAAGTGTAATAAGTATAGATATCAAACAAATGGGGTCAGCATGACCTGAATGGCACAATCCATGGCATGGATAAGAGCGCTAGCTCTTAAACTTCCGGTGTGTGCTGATGCTGGGGTAGCAGGTTCAACCCTTACACCGGTCAGGTGGACTAAATTGTTGACTTCTCGTCTTTGACTTAGGGTGTGTAAATAACAAGTATCTCAAAGGTCGGAGTGGGTTCGCCTGATGGCGAGGGACACTGGTATAAAGGAAAACTAATCCACACACAAAAACCAATCCAGTTCACTAGAAGTCGTGGCGCTTGTATGGACTACTCGTGAGTTCAAGGCCAGCGAAGGCACACACAAACATCAAACAGCAATCATAATAACCTTGTATTCAGTTTAGTTTAGTTTTAGTTTAGTTTAGTCGTTGGATCAACATCACGGCACACGGTTGTAACCCATAAGTGCTCCGTTTTCCTCCTAACTCAAACCTAAGTCTGAAGAAACTCAGCTCAATGCACGAACTCCGTTGCATCGGCGAGGATCCTGAAATACTTTGGGTAGATTTTTAACTCGAAATTTTGCCCGGGCAGCGCCGTTAGGCTACTCTTTTTCGATTTCCAACTGCCAAGTGATTTTTTACGTGCGCAACAATACACATGGGCGTCCGATCTCACTACCCAGAGACCAGGGGAAATTTTTTTACTAGAAGTCCACGTGAAAAAATCCCGGTCCTCACCGGGGCTTGAACTCGGGACATCCAGCACTCGAGGCGGACACCATACCTCGAGACCACGCAACTAATGGGGAATGATCAGGAGGAGACTACTGGTCAATGACCTAGCAGAGGTTATAGAGTATTAACAGCTGATGGTACACACCAGTAAGTAAATTCAAGTAAACCTGTTGAGAACTTGCATTTTTCTTGGTGACACAATATGGGATCATTTTAGAAACTAATGAAGACAATCGGGAATTGTAAACTTAAATGTTACAGAAACACTCCTAAAATCCCATAGATCAAGAAGAAGAAAAGTATTGATATTCTTAACATAATAACAAATAACACTGATGATTAAAATAAAACATAGCTAAAATTTAATTAACTAAATGGGTGTATATAATTTTAAGTTAAAACAGAAAACCAATAGCAGTAATCGGTAATGGAAAACCGTTATGTTTAAAAATTTACACTGAAGATGTAGAATAATCTTTTACTAATACGTAAACAAGAAATAGGGCGAATAACCCGATGGCGAAGCTGCACTAAACAAAAGAAAGTCTAGTTCACAGAAAATTCTCAAAGATGTCGCCCGCAACGAATGGAAGGACACATAAAAACGATAATTGGTCGGTCAGAAACATTACAAATTTAGCTACAAAGGACCAAACTCAAAAGGAAACCATGATTAACACTTCAATTATAACCAACTCCGAGAAATCGGGCTGACCCAGGCAAAAACATACCATTTTCGGAAAATGAGAGAAAATAACCCAGAGACACAGAAATGGCTATAATAATATTTTTAAATATTGCAAAGAAGACACTCAAGTGCGATTAAGTGCAAGCTAGTAATGTTAGCAGGTAAAGAAGTACTGCAGGAAATTAAATAGCTGCTGATTCATTCTAGTGTGGAGAGGCTCTGGTATACAGTTTATCAACTCCGTAAAATAAATCATGGGATAGAACAATACAGGAAAAGTGCATAAAAACACATACCCAGAGAAGTCATGTAGTCATGTAGCAAGAGCCTGCTGTGGCTATGTAAAGTGCTAGGACCATCACATATTGTATACGTGAGTGCAAGAAATAATACAATAGATGGCTAGTCTTTTCCTCTAGTAGTGAATTCCGTGTGCAAGTATACGCATATTTCTAGAGAAGGAAGAACATTAATATTACCTTTAATTTACTTATAGTGGTAATAGCTGTAGCGCAGTGGCTAGCATTCTTGTTTGCTGGTTAGTTGGCCATGTGTTCGAATTTCAGTCGCCGTGAATGTTTTTACAAACTTCTTTTTAAATGATCTGCGTTCCCATGTCAACCCAATCTTCAATTGGTACACCAAAAACGTCCTGGGAAGTCAAGATGACAAGACCGATTTTAAACCCACTTGTGCCGATTGGTCTATAAAAATGCAGGGCTAGTACTATGTACTCGATACGTCACAACGCGCGCAATAAGACCCTTTACATATTGATCGATTTACTAACTTACTACAATGATTTATTCTTTCTGAAATTACTCCTAAAGAAACTCTATTTTTCTAAAGAAACATGATTTAAAACATTCGTCACACCTCCACCTCCCACCTCCAGGGCTGTCCAACGAGGGAGTTGTAGTTCCAACCCTGGGCCTCCAAACTCCTATTTGTGTTGCATTGATTTGTGCGACTCAGCGTTGAAATAAACATGTAAGGGAAACAACCAGTTTGTCGCAGTGATTTACTGTAGGCCAACGACTCTGCTTTTCGGGGGTAATTGCGCAGAGAGGTATACACCAGTAACGAGCATGGCCAGTCGAAGTACTGCAAACAAAATCTGCTTTTGAGACATTTTAAGAAAAAGAGATTGATTGGATTCACGTGCTGTGTTTTTTTGGTAAGTTTTATTGCAACGTCATATAGATGATAGCACGTGTATATGTCGTTTATAGCTAAATGCCTATGCTGATTCGAGTTTACATATCATATATTTAGTCACACTTAGTTGTAAAGCAATTATTAACATACGAATATAATGTAACAATTGTAATTATGTATCATCCCCAGTAGTTACGTAATAACAATTTTTACAGTATGTATATATCCATATACACTTAACAGTTCATCTTTGCATTTAGTGTTTAATGATTTTCCATTATTTTAAATATGTTAGTTTATTAATTATATTAAAACATACACTGTTTACCTATTTATTGTTTTAATGATAAATGATATGTTTAATGCTATACTCATTTCAAATTATATTTGAAAATGCCTTTTAATGTTTCTCTGCAAACGGTCAGTTTATTGCAACTTTACAATATAGCTGATGATTACATATAAAATAAAATAATTACTGCTCCTTGATGCCATCTTCGCCTTTAAATAAAAGTAGTCCAGTGCCGGTCTTCGTGGCCAAAGGCTTGCGAACGTGGTTCGTGTGCCGGATACCAGGCGTTCGAAACTCACCTGTGACCGATTTGTGCAGCAGACCATGCCCAAACCGGTTTTGGTGGTTAATAAACCCGTTT
>JACEFZ010022155.1:0-52031 GCA_014155875.1 Cepaea nemoralis | reverse complement strand
GGGGGGGGGTTTTTTTTTGGGGGGGGGGGGGTTTTTTTTTTGGTCATTTTTTGGGTATGGGTTTTGGAGGTGGTGATAGTAGTGGAGGTGGTTTGTGGTGGTGGTAGTAATAGTGATGGTTGTGGTGGTGTTGGGGGTGATAATAATGGTGGTGACAGTAGTGGTGGTTGCGGTGATAGTGGTGGTTGTGGTGGTGGTGATAGTAGTGGTGATTGTGGTGGTGGTGATAGTAGTGGTGATTGGGGTGGTGGTGATAGTAGTGGTTGTGGTTTTGGTGATGATAGTATTGCTGGTGGCGGGCGTGTTAGAAGTGGTGGTGGTGGCGGCACTTGTGGGGTGGTGATATTAGTAGTGATGGTGGTGATAGTAGGGATGCTGTGGTGGTGGTAGTGATAGTAGTAGTGGTGATGAGGTGGTGATATTAGTGGTGGTGGTGGTGATAGTGGTGACAGTAATGAGGGTGGTGGTGATATTAGTGGTGGTGACAGTAGTGATGGTTGTGGTGGCTGGGACTTTAGTAGTGGTTGTGGGGTGGTGGCGATATTAGTGTTGTTGTGGTGGTGGGTGGTGATAGTAGCGATGTGGTGGTGGTGGGTGGTGATAGTAGCGATGTCGTGGTGATGGTGATGATGATGATAGTAGTATCAGTAGTAGAAGCAGACCACACACAGTGGCAATAGTAGTATAGTAGTGGTAGAAGACGTGGTGGTAGCAATAGTAGTAGTAGTAGTAGTAGTAGTAGTAGTAGTAGTAGTAGTAGTAGTAGTAGTAGTAGTAGTAGTAGTAGTAGTAGTAGTAGTAGTAGTAGTGGTATTAGTGCTAGTAGCGGTGGTTAAGGTTGTGGTGGTGGGTAATGATGGCTGTGATGGTGTGGAAACATTAGTGGTGGTGGTGGTAGTTGTAGTAATAGTAGTGGTTGTGGTGGTGGGTAATAATGGCTGCGGTGGTAATGGTAATTGTAATATTGGCAGTAGTGTTTTGTAGTAGTCTGGGTTTAGCAAATGGAATACCAGAATCACATGTTATGTGAGTACTGCCAAAAAAACTAAATAGAATATATGCATCTGTGCTTCATAGAACATGAAAGGGCACTTCATAGAGTTATCATAGAACATGAAAGGGCACTTCATAGAACATGAAAGGGCACTTCATAGAGTTATCTGTGACAAAGTAACGAAATGTCTAATAGAAGTAACTACTGGCGGTTATGGCAGAAGATTAATCAAAAACTGAGACCGGAAACAAAACGCAATTGTGCCTTCACTGAAGCAGATATTACCTCCGGTAGATATGATTGGCAGTGACGACAAGGGTGTGTATTATTCTTGTGTCTGTACCATGTGTAAGCAGAGAATAGATTCGAACAGACGGAGACTGACCAGAACGGGACACGGGAAGTCAGCCAGTAAATGATACACAGACGACACTGAACAGGATATACAAGTCTTAGAAAACCAAATTAAAAACAAAAAACAAACTATGTATTGAAAACAACTACAACACAATTATACAGAAAACAAATGACTAAGATCATCAACAAATATGGTGCTGAGATAAATTAAACAAATTATGACGAATGAAAAAAAAAAAGTTGCACAGTTCAATAATCTCTCTCACCTAGAACATGAACAAGTCAATAATCTCTCTCACCTGGAACATGATCAAATCAATAATTTCTCTCACCTGGAACATGATCAAATCAATAATTTCTCTCACCTGGAACATGATCAAATCAATAATTTCTCTCACCTGGAACATGATCAAATCAATAATTTCTCTCACCTGGAACATGATCAAATCAATAATTTCTCTTACCTGAAACATGAACAAATCAATAATGTCTCTCATCTGGAACATGAACAAGTCAATAATGTCTCTCACCTGGAACATGAACAAGTCAATAATTTCTCTCACCTGGAACATGAACAAGTCAATAATTTCTCTCACCTGGAACATGAACAAGTCAATAATTTCTCTCACCTGGAACATGAACAAGTCAATAATCTCTCTCACCTGGAACATGAACAAGTCAGTAATGTCTCTCACCTGGAACATGAACAAGTCAATAATGTTTCTCACCTGGAACATGAACAAGTCAATAATCTCTCTCACCTGGAACATAAACAAGTCAATAATGTCTCTCACCTGGAACATGAACAAGTCAATAATCTCTCTCACCTGGAACATGAACAAGTCAATAATGTCTCTCACCTGGAACATGAACAAGTCAATAATGTGCCCAAATTGACGGAGTGGCCATGGGGAGCCCACTTGGACCTATTCTAGCGGACATCTTCATGGCACACTTAGAAGAAAAGACATCCTCAGAAATCAGTAACTTGGCCTTTTACCGTCGTTACGTGGACGATATACTAATTATCACCACAGACGAGCTACAAGTAACGTCGTTCCAGGCCACAATGAACGAGACACATAAAAACATCTCTCTATCTATGGAACACGAACACAACGAAGCGTTACCGTTCCTAGATATTCTAATGAGACGTAGAGCAGACGGCACAATTTAAAGATCGGTGTATCGCAAAGAAACATGAACTGGCCAATACTTAAATTTTCAGAGCTTCGCACCTGTCCAGTACAAACGGGGCTTAGTACGGACCCTGTTTGACCGTGCTAGAAAGATATGCACCCAAGACACACTGACAGAGGAATTTGAAACTCTGAAGAATGTCTTAAATCTGAATGGGTACTCCACAGGATTTATAAAGCGCCACTGCCAACAGCCCAAACCAAAACCAGACTTAACTACAGTCCCTAAACTCAAGGTATTCATCCAGCTAACCTTTCGAGGGGATGACTTAATGCAACGTCTACAAGACCGGCTTACTACAGCAGTAGGCCGAACATTCTGTGCTGCAACTCCAGACATTAGATATAAAACCGTACCGATTCCTACACCAGCAGTCAAAGAGCCTGTTCCTCTGTACACCACAAACAATTGTATTTACCAATTCACATGTAGATGCCAGGCCTTCTACATTGGTAGAACAGAGAGACAGCTTAACAAACGGGTGTCAGAACACATACCTCAATGAGTCAACAAGATACAACACACAGGAGATGCTAGCTTCGTGGGGCCGACACACCGGAAGCTCCCGGCGTCTTCAATTGGTAGGCACATTGTCGAGAGCGGACCATGAGGTTGACAGAGACACTGCCTTTCGCGTGTTGTTTGACACACAAAATACTCGCTTGTTAAAATTTGCAGAAGCAATTATGATCAATCAAGGCAAGCCAGAATTGTGCAAACAGAAAGACAAGTTAGTCAGCTTAAAATGACCGTGGTAGATAATTGACATTACTGTGTGAATATGTGTATATTTCAACTTGAAGGATTTATCTAGTTAATTCACGTAAGTTGTGTGATTTCTGCAGTATGTACCTGACGAGATGCAGCGAAATATGCCAGGCAATAAATCGTGCAATCTATTGTTTGTGTCTTCGTTATTCAAATAATGTCTCTCACCTGGAACATGAATAAGTCAATAATTGCTCTCACCTGGAACATGAACAAGTCAATAATGTCTCTCACCTGGAACATGAACAAGTCAATAATTTCTCTCACCTGGAACATGAACAAGTCAATACTTTCTCTCACCTGGAACAATTACGAACAGGTGACGGCGGGGGTCACCTGGGCGCCAGGACAAGTCCAGATATGTACAGGCGGCTGGCGTGATATTAAGCCAACTGAAGCACATCGTCCTTTGATTGGTCTACACTTGTGGAGATAGCACCATGTACCTGCCATGCTTCACAATGGGACAAGAGCAGTCTTTGCACATGTTTGCCAGTGGTCGTTATGGCATGGCGTAGTGCAATATGGTAGTAGTTGCAGCCACAGTTGTTGTTGTTGTTGTTGTTGTTGTTATTGTTGTTGTTGTTGTGTAGCGACTGTAAGAATTGTCACCTATTTCCGAAATCGCAGTTGTCACTGTCGGAGTACAACTGTGCCTCACAGTGTTCATTTTTCCTCCGTACTCGCAATTTTTTTTTTCGCATATCCCCTATAGGACATCGCTGTCAACACCAGCATTTTACCGCTGTCGTTAATTTCTTGACAAGATTACGCTCAGTAGTTTGCCATTGCTTTCTGAGCGGCCGGCTCAATTATCCCGTAAGTTATCAACGCGGCAAGAACAGCTTCCAATTCTCGCGCGCTGCGTTACCCCACGTGGATAAACGAGATTACGGAGAAAGTCGTTTAACCCCTTGGCCAGGGAGACAGGCAACACCCACAATAGACAATTGATATGCGAAAGAACGGTGATTGGAAGGGTCGGATGTAAGACGGGCCTGTGTGCCCAGTTTGTGACCCTTGTAAAGTAAAGTTCATTCTGTCTCTCTGTCCATCTTTCTGCCTGTCTGTGTCACACATTCAGATTTAAATACGAAGATGTTTCTGGGAGGATGTTTATGTTAAAATGTCACACATCCAAGTGCAAGGACCACGATGTTTGCAGATAGATGCTCCAATTCACATGTCCCACACTAGTGTATATAGAAGATACTGTTTGTGGGGGAGGGGGGTGTTTCTGTGAAAATGGCATGCATCCCTGTGTAAAGACGATGCTGGCATGAAAGAATGTTTCATCCTGAGGGCATTCGCGAATATCGTCTTCACATATGTGATGAACAGCCGCATGCATTGGCACCTTGCCGTCTTGACAGTCGATAGTTTGTGCTTTAAAAAGGCATAATAACTTTTACCTATGGCGGTAGCGAATGTGACTGATAAGGCCAATTTGCGCTGTAAATGTCCGTTCACAGTGGGTGCATGTGAACACGTGGTCATTTCCACCATCATGCACCATCTTACGTCTCATACGCTCGGTGTGTGACTTATCTGCAATAATTTTCTTGTCTTTATTCCATTTCTGATCTTTGCCCTCCATGCAACACGTTCAGCGGCGACTTGCTCCCACTGTACAGTTGTGGGTAAATAGTTAAAACACATTCATGCATTCCCCATTCCTCTCCGAAACCACTATATTAGGCCTAGATAGGCAAACCATTGAAACATATCAAATTTATCCTTTCAAGCCACTAACCATTCATGTAACAATTCCATGCATCCTGTCAAGCCACTAACCATTCGTGTAACATTTCCATGCATCCTGTCAAGCCACTAACCATTCATGTAACAATTCCATGCCAAATCTTCTGAAATATCAGGACTTGGTGCTATATATATGCCTGCTCCGCGGCCAAGGTGATACGGGCGCAGTTCGTGATCCCGCATACCCGTGTTCAAAACATCTGCGTGCGATTTGGCAGAAGACCACTTTGTCTTGGTTTTTATGAAAGGGTATGGGTGCCGGTCGTTCAGAAAGCAATGGCAAACTACTGAACGTAAACTTGCCAAGAAATCACAACAGCAAAATAATTGCCGGTGTTGTCTGTAAAGGATATGTAACTAACTTTAACATGTCTTTTAACACGGCCAACATATTGCACTTGCCTTCTTTTCTTTTTTTTTTAGTTCTTTCATCAACTCTCTTTTCATTCCCAGTTTTTCTAAAACTTCCGTATTTGATTGTTTTTGTTTCCATGAAATACGTTTTCTGGGAAAATGGCATGCAACCTTGTGTAAAGACGATGCTGGTATTGAAAGAATGTTTCATTCTGAGGGCATTCGCCTAATATCCCCTGTGTGATTTTTTTTATCGCATATTATAATTACAGGACATCGCTGTCAACACCAGCATGTTACCACTGTTGTTTATGTCTTGGCAAGAATACGCTCAGTAGTTTACTGTGTGATCAGAAATAAGTGTTCCATGAACATTCTTCATCTAGGGAGACACTAGTCCATGTATAGTGGTGTGCTTTGACATGGTATTTGTAAATACACTAAGAGAAACGATTGGGTGGTAACGAAGACACAGATAATTGTTTTCGTCTTGTGTTTATTTTACGTTGCATGACGCCACTTGACGCAGAATTTCTTAAATTAATCATTTATGCGACTAGTTGATTGTTTCACTTACAAGCGAGAATAAAACAATACATGCTCCACAGAGCACGTGACAGAAGTAGCCAACCATTGGATAGTACGTGAAGTTACACAACAGCTTCTGTGTGCATATATCGCCCCACATTCCCAGGCCGAAGTAAACAATGGATATACATTTTATTGAATTTTAGTGTGTTATTTTAGTAGCGAGTGATTGTGTTTTCGTGGGGATTGAAATACAAATTGTAAGTGGCGATCAGGTGAATTATTCAATGTTAAATGTCCAGCGCGTCTCCAGACATAGCAGGAAGCCATGTTTGTATATCATGTGACTAGAATTGACCAATAGGAAGTGCTAGTTTTGAACTGGTAGTCTGCCAGCCGGACGGGTGCTTTTAATGGTAGAACTTGATGTCGATGTTTATCATGGCAATCTGACCAATACTATGGACCTTAAAAGCCATCCGGCACTACCAGGATACCAGCAAACCGTCCAGAGTTTTCACAAAGGGTATTTTATCATTATTTTCATTTGATGTCCACTGTGTGATGAATAACTTTTATCACAAACATGTCATTCTTGCCCTGTCTTCTACGATCTCTCCGCCATGGTGGATTGTCATAAATTGACGGAACTAAAACTCTTGGTTTTACTTGAATATCGACGATTTTATATTCACGGTATGTATTTTTTCTATACATTAGATTTGGGGGATTATTTACCACATTGTAGTTAAGGGTAGCACGGGGGAAAATCCCTGAAAAATCAAATATTAACCCAGGATGTGAGACAATGAACAAACGAGTGATGTGGTGCTTTTGGGTGTACAAAATGGCTGCAGAAATTATTTATTGAAATCACCCATTTGCGGTAGTAAAATGACGCTGTCTGCTTAATTCTGAATATGCCTTAGAATCAGAGATATATCGAACATGTGTGTGTTTACCTGACCCCATCCACCTGCTAATGAATGTATGAATGGATATTACGATATTCACGAGCAGACATTTAATTTCTGTCCGGTCCGAGTCCATGGTTGAGTTGATGAAAGTAAAACTGAAACTGGTGAAGGGTAGGCAGCTGCCTGCTGCAGGAGACTGGAGGTTCCGATCTGATACCCTACACACAGGTAACCTCATCATCATCCTCAATGATCACCCCTGACTGGTCCTGTTCATGTATTGTATTCCTTTAAGAAATGAAACTAGTCCATTAAAAAAACGTCACTTAAAAGTCCACAGGGTCGACTTCCTTGCACCTGGTTTTTATCCCGTATGGCTCAGTCTCTTTCCGTAACGTGGAAAGTGTCGCACAAACTCCGTAGCTCCAGCGATGACCCTCAGGAGTAAAAAAAATGCACTTGTGAAGCGAAGGATGCGGCCCGGAATCGAACCCCCAACCTTCGGAGCCCGAGTCACACACGGCTTGACCACTTCACCACGGAGACTCCCTTAAAAGTCCATTTATAGCAGCCAAAGTAATTTATGGTAACCTCATGTCTTAGTCTCGTCAGTTCTCTTCCACTGTAAAGCAGGAATACACACCAGTACTGACTTGCACTCACAGAAGGAAGTTTAAATGTATTTCACTGTACTGCACAATCAACAATGGGTTCAAACCCGCCACTACGACTAACTGGTGCTGTCGACTTGCTGGTGTCATTTGGAGGTGGCTGGTTTTGGTTTCTATAGTTTTTGTCTGTGTGCTGTTCTGTATGTTCTGTACTCTTTGTGTGTTGTTTTACTTGCGTGTTTTCCTGGTGTGTTTGTGTTTTTCTCATTTCCTGGTGTGTTCATGTACTTGTTCATGTTGTGTGTTTTTCTCATTTCCTAGTGTGGTTTCCCTAATGCGTTCTTTAACTCCTCATGTGCTCTCTGTTTGTGTTCTTCTGTACCTCATGTGTTGATGGTTGCTGTGTGGAGGGTAGTCAGCCACACCTGGTTCTGCATGTCCCAGGTCAGTGAGTCCAACTTGGGCAATCTGTGTCAGGCTTGCTACCTCTAGATAGATTCCATCCAGGGTGATGGGCTCTATTTCTCTTCTCTTCTCTCCATGTGTTCTCTTCTTCCTGTCTGTTTTCTTTCCATGTTTTATTTATTTATGTATTTTCTTCCTCACATATTCTCTTAGTCCCACATGTTTTCTTATTCCCATGTGTTTTCTTCCTCACATATTCTCTTAGTCCCACATGTTTTCTTATTCCCATGTGTTTTCTTTCTCTCACATATTCTATTATTCCCATGTTTTCTTATTCCCATGTGTTTTCTTCCTCTCACATATTCTCTTAGACCCACGTTTTCTTATTCCCATGTGTTTTCTTCCTCTCACATATTCTCTTATTCCCATGTTTTCTTATTCCCATGTGTTTTCTTCCTCTCACATATTCTCTTAGACCCACGTTTTCTTATTCCCATGGATACAGTCATGGAAACCAGAACATTGCAGCGACTAGCCTTCACCAGGAAACTACACACACGCCACAGAGGTGACACTACGATGATTACATTAAGGCCTCATAAGCAAGTTGAAATAGAATGTGTGGTGCTTATCTCAGGCTCCAAACATGACACAATGTACGCTGGAACATGTCAGCTGATATAGCTGGGTTTTTTTTGGGGGGGGGGGGGTAGCGCTTTTTTTGGGCTGTTAAAAAGGTGAAAATCCAGATTTGATGCTGGACCCCCACCTCTGAGGCTGGGGTAGGTTCTTCTGCGTTCATGCTGTTTTTTTCCGGACGTGATTGCGTTGTGCCTGTTTACTGCGTTCTTGCGCTGTTAGGCCAACACATCCGACTTCTGCGGGCATTTGTTAACCGGGTTAACCTTCCCAGGGGGTTTCATAAGACGTTTGACTCTCACTGTTGTGGTGTTATTCCCCCATCCCAGCTGGCCCATTTAGAACAGCCAAAGACATAACGGTGTCAGCCCTCAAGGGAAGGCAGGGGCAGACCATGGGGATTACCCACCATCCAAGGAGGCTTCCATAATTCCATACAATGGAATAAATCTGACATTCTTACAACCATTGTGTACTGGAACATTCAGCTTCCACACTACATTTTCTGAAGGATACTGAGCATTAGTAGAATTGCCTAGAGTGCTGAGATGTTGATTCTTTCAACCAAGAATGTCAATTCACATGAATCCATCTGCCACAGTGCAGCATCTGTTCTGTCCATCATTTACTGGACACATGCCCAAGACTTGCAGCTGAAAGCTCTTGTCCTTCTCTCCAACTGTAGCAAACCCTACAACTACTTCTGAGATCTTCTTACTTGCCACGGGCAATACTTACATGAACACACGACCCGACCCAGCACAGACACGACTCAGCATGGAGGGAACACACAACCTTAGCACAGAGGGAACACATGACCCAGCATGGAGGGAACACATGACCCAGGACAGATACGACCCAGCACAGAGGGAGCACACAACCCAGCAAGGAGGGAACACACGACCAGACAGAGGGAACACACAACCCAGCACAGAGAGAACACATGATTTAGCACAGACATGACCCAGCACGTGGGGAGCACACAACCCAGCAAGAAGGAAACACATGACCTGACACAGGGAACACATGACCCTGCACAGAGGGAACACATGACCCAGCACTGAGGGAACAAGTAACCCAGCAAGGAGGGAACAAGACCCGGCAAGGAGGGAACAAGACCCGACAAGGAGGGGACACAACCCCGCATGGAGGGAACACAACCCCAAAGGAGGGAACATGACCCAGAATGGAGGGAACGACCCTGCATGGAGGGAACATGGCCCAGCACGGAGGGAACATGACACTGCACAGAGGGAACACATGATCCCGCAAGGTGGGAACACACCGCCCACCACAGAGGGAACACATGATCCCGCAAGGTGGGAACACACCGCCCACCACAGAGGGAACACACTGCCCACCACAGAAGGAACCCAGGAACACATGACCCACCATGGGGGGAACACCGCACACCATGGAGGGAACAAGACCACCACAGAGGGAATAAGACCCACCACAGAGGGAACCTGACCCAGCACAGAAGGAACACATGACACAGTACAGAGGAAACACATGACCCAGCACGGAGGGAACATGACCCAGCATGGATGGAATGCATGAACCCCACGTGGGGGGAACACATGACCCACCATGAAGGGAACACCGCCCACCATGGAGGGAACACCCCATCATGGAGGGAACAAACCGCCTACCATGGAGGGAACACACCGCCCACCATGGAGGGAAAATTACCCACCATGGAGGGAACACACCGCCCCGCACAGAGGGAACACACTGCCCCGCACAGGGAACACACCACCCCGCATGGAGGGAACACATGACCCACCATGGAGGGAACATGACCCACCATGGAGGGAACACACTGCCCCACATGGAGGGAACACACTGCCCCACATGGAGGGAACACACTGCCCCACACGGAGGGAACACACTGCCAAAAAAGGAGGGAACACACTGCCCCACACGGAGGGAACACACTGCCCCACACGGAGGGAACACACTGCCCCACACAGAGGGAACACACTGCCCCACACGGAGGGAACACACTGCCCCACACGGAGGAAACACACTGCCCCACATGGAGGGAACACACTGCCCCACATGGAGGGAACACACTGCCCCACATGGAGGGAACACACCGCCCCGCACGGAGGGAACACACCGCCCCGCACGGAGGGAACACACCGTCCTGCACGGAGGGAACACACCGCCCAGCACGGAGGGAACACACTGCCCAGCACGGAGGGAACACACCACCCCGCACGGAGGGAACACATGACCCACCATGGAGGGAACACACCACCCCGCATGGAGGGAACATGACCCACCATGGAGGGAACGCATGACCCACCATGGAGGGAATGCATGACCCACCACAGAGGGAACACACTGCCCACCACGGAGGGAATACACCGCCCACCACGGATGGAATACACAGGCTTGGTGAAACTGAAAATCTGCACAGAACAGCGCACCATTAATTATTTGTGTGTCCCAAGACTTGTCACATATCAGCTCACCTTTTCTAATGACATGTTGCCATGCAACTCCTTGTGACTGTCACTACAGCTTGACTGATGAAATGTCTAGCTCTTCCTCTCTGTGTGACTGTCACTACAGCTTGACTGATGAAATGTCTAGCTCTTCCTCTCTGTGTGACTGTCACTACAGCTTGACTGATGAAATGTCTAGCTCTTCCTCTCTGTGTGACTGGTACAATAACTGGATATAAAGTTTTTTCACAGTTTACACAAAGATAGACACATTCACTGTTTAGTGACAGCGTACTACACCAACAGGACAGATGTAGCATATCTTCTTCTTCTTCGTTCATCCGGAGTTTTTTTTCGGATGTGATTGCGTTGTGCCTGTTTACAGCAGAGCTGCGTTCTTGCGCCGTTAGGCCGACACATCCGACTTCTGCGGGCATTTGTTGACCGGGTTAACCTTCCCGGGGGTTTCTTAGGACGTTTGACTCTCACTGTTGTGGTGTTATCCCCCATCCCAGCTGGTCCATATAGAACAGCCAAAGATCCTGGTCAGCCCTCAAGGGAAGGCAGGGGCAGACCATGGGCATTCCCCGCCATCCAAGGAGGCTTCCATAATTGCAGAGCCGATACATAGCGCTCTGGTACTGGGCTCACCCAAGGAATCGTCACGTCCTGCACATGGCTGCTTAGCCTCACTTCCGTATATTGGGCCTTTCGTTCACCATAGGCTATTCTTCCGGAAACCAGAAGTATGCAGTCTGCAGATGACATCCACACAGTGAGCTTTCGATTCGGACTTTCCATGTAATGGATTTGCTATCCAAGCAATATTCCATTTCGTGCCACTAGGACACTTTTCCACCTTTTATGAAGTCCACACAGTGGGCTTTAGATACGGACTTTCCACGTAATGGATTTGCTATCCAAGCAATATTCCATTTCATGCCACTAGGACACTTTTCCACCTTTTATGAAGCCCACACAATGGGCTTTTGATTCGGACTTTCCACGTAATGGATTTGCTATCCAAGCAATATTCCATTTCGTGCCACTAGGACACTTTTCCACCTTTTGAGATGTAGCATATGAGATGTTAAACCCAGAATTCCCTCCCCGTAGTAACCTCCCCCAAGCTCTGTCACCAAATTTCCTGAGTTCTCGTAACATCAAGGCATCCAGTGTACATCGCAGTCCTTGTCAATCATAGGTGCTGCATCCCTGAGGATGCTATTTTGTGCGAGCCTGTTTTCCTGTCACATTTGTCCCATCACTAAAGATTTCTTCAGTTAGTTGCTAATGGTCTTTACTTTTGTCAGCGTCACTATTTTTCTGTAGGTTATGGCCTATTATTGTCTGGTCATGGATTTCTCATTGTTGAATAGATTCAGAGTAAACAAATTTCTGTTGCACTTGTAACAATGTTGGATGATCAAGTTCTGAACCAATGCTGAACACTTGACTTGATGAACACAAGTTTGCATGCAGTCACTCACATCCTGATGTATAGCGCTACAAACACTGCATGATCCTTCACACTGTCCTGACCTACAGTTCAGATACTTGTGTAACCCCTCATTCATCTAATATTGCTCAGGCTCCATTGTTTATGTTATCTCATCTGATTCCTAGGTTCAGTTGCCATCCCCATTCTGTCTGTGTCTTACTATATCCAGTGTGAGTCATGACACATGGCCGCGGAACAGTGCACCATTTACTACTTACATGTCCAAAACTTGGCCACCAAGTGTCATTAATTTTCAATCTCTACAACTATAATACACACACAGTTGTTGACATGACATCTGCAACAATACAGGTGCTATAACAAGCACAGTTGTTGACATGACATCTGCAACAATACAGGTGCTATAACAAGCACAGTTGTTGACATGACATCTGCAACAATACAGGTGCTATAACAAGCACAGTTGTTGACATGACATCTGCAACAATACAGGTGCTATAACAAGCACAGTTGTTGACATGACATCTGCAACAATACAGGTGCTATAACAAGCACAGTTGTTGACATGACATCTGCAACAATACAGGTGCTATAACAAGCACAGTTGTTGACATGACATCTGCAACAATACAGGTGCTATAACAAGCACAGTTGTTGACATGCCATCTGCAACAATACAGGTGCTATAACAAGCACAGTTGTTGACATGACATCTGCAACAATACAGGTGCTATAACAAGCACAGTTGTTGACATGACATCTGCAACAATACAGGTGCTATAACAAGCACAGTTGTTGACATGACATCTGCAACAATACAGGTGCTATAACAAGCACAGTTGTTGACATGACATCTGCAACAATACAGGTGCTATAACAAGCACAGTTGTTGACATGACATCTGCAACAATACAGGTGCTATAACAAGCACAGTTGTTGACATGACATCTGCAACAATACAGGTGCTATAACAAGCACAGTTGTTGACATGACATCTGCAACAATACAGGTGCTATAACAAGCACAGTTGTTGACATGACATCTGCAACAATACAGGTGCTATAACAAGCACAGTTGTTGACATGACATCTGCAACAATACAGGTGCTATAACAAGCACAGTTGTTGACATGACATCTGCAACAATACAGGTGCTATAACAAGCACAGTTGTTGACATGACATCTGCAACAATACAGGTGCTATAACAAGCACAGTTGTTGACATGACATCTGCAACAATACAGGTGCTATAACAAGCACAGTTGTTGACATGACATCTGCAACAATACAGGTGCTATAACAAGCACAGTTGTTGACATGACATCTGCAACAATTCAGGTGCTATAACAAGCACAGTTGTTGACATGACATCTGCAACAATTCAGGTGCTATAACAAGCACAGTTGTTGACATGACATCTGCAACAATACAGGTGCTATAACAAGCACAGTTGTTGACATGACATCTGCAACAATACAGGTGCTATAACAAGCACAGTTTTTGACATGACATCTGCAACAATACAGGTGCTATAACAAGCACAGTTGTTGACATGACATCTGCAACAATACAGGTGCTATAACAAGCACAGTTGTTGACATGACATCTGCAACAATACAGGTGCTATAACAAGCACAGTTGTTGACATGACATCTGCAACAATACAGGTGCTATAACAAGCACAGTTGTTGACATGACATCTGCAACAATACAGGTGCTATAACAAGCACAGTTGTTGACATGACATCTGCAACAATACAGGTGCTGTCAAGCTTTATCAGCAGCAGCGGTGGCATGCTGTAGTCACAGACAACACATTTGTGATAAATCAACTTGGCTATAATCAGGCCAAAGTCAATCAGTCAAGCTGGCTCCTGTATTATGTGTAGCTTTCTCTGCTGCTTCCGATATTTTATTGCTGTGTTCTATACTTTAACAGATTGGATTGAGTTGAGTTAAGAACTGACATCACTGCACTCAGGACATTCCCATACGTGCTCAGTCCCCTCGTTCAACAGCCAGTGAAGAGTCATACTATAATCGTTCCTACCACTATCTAATTAAAAGTTCTCCTGGTCTTCCCTCTGTTTTGAGATTCGTCCAGAACCCCTGCCGATCCCCTGCAATCTCATTCTTTCCGAATATGGGTTCTCAATCTGTTCCTCCTCCTTCTCCGCCTGGTCCCACAAGCGCACGACCACCTCCCCCTTGTCCATAGGCAAGATACCACCAAGAGGTGCATTCCCTGCTAGCCTATCAGCCTGTTCATTCCCCCATACACCCGCATGGCCAGGGCAAAATATCCATACAATTCTCACAATCTGTGACCTCTGAAGCTACGAGAGCCATTCCACACAAAATATTCCTTTCTCCACCTTGCTAAGCATATTCTTTGAATCCGTAATGAACACAACGTGTGTTGCAGTAGTCTCCTCTAGCCACTGGAATACCGCTGTTACTGCCTCCACCTCCATTCTCATGCTAGAGGTCGTAGTCTCATATGCCAGGCTCTCCTTTTTCAAGACTCGCCCATTAGCCTTTGCAATAAAGCCCCAGCCACAAAGTCTGTTTCTCACCACTGACCCATCGGTGTAGATGACTATGTCACCTTGATGTGTGTGGCTCTGGATTAGCTGTTGCACTTCAAATTCAGTGCGGCCCGCTGCTCATTCTCTGCTCTCACGACCCAGTGTTGTTATTACATTGTACCAGTCCGTCATGTCATCCGGAACTTTAACCTACTCTCTTTCACGACTGATAGTCTCTAGATCACACACCTGACTTATAGAAAGTTCTGCCTGTGTCATCCAGGACCTGCCTCGTCTTAGTCTATGACCCTTTACCATATCCATTGCTGCATGCAGCGGGTGATCCCTGTCTGCGGCAACTCTCAGGTACCATTTGGCCTGAAGGACCCTATGCCTATCCGTCATTGTAGGTAGCGCCAGGATATGCCTCATGCAGATAATTGGTGTGTCCTTTGTGCACCCCAGTATTAACCGCATGGCAGCATTCTGTATGCGCTCCAACCTTTCAAGCTGGCTTTTTGATACTGTCAGCAGCCCCAAACCGTACTCAATGACAGAAATTATTAACTGCTGAAAGGGCCTGTACAACACCCTCTGATCTACCCTGGTTGCTGCCATAGCCCTCAATGCATTTAGTCCCCTACCAGCCTTCACCACCAAATCCTCCACATGATCCTTAAAAGACAAACACCTGTCACAGGTGATACCCAAGTACTTCAGCTTACTCTCTCGACTCAGAGGACATCCATTCAACATAATACCTGGGACATCTGCCTTGATGATCCGATTATCCAGTGAGTACCACACAACCGGTGCCTTGTCTGGGTGTTAGTCAACCGATTTTAGTTAACCCTTTACAGGGCAGATGCTTGTCCGTTTTGTAGCCCTGAATGGGCAAGATTTTTTCAGGTTCTGTAAAATTTCGGGTCGCGTTAGTAAAAACATCACAAATAATGTGTTAGTCAACCGATTTTAGTTAAATAAACAACACAATGAAGGGAAAAGCATGCAGAATATGTTACTCACGTGATTGTTGCCGGTAATCCATATATGAATACAAATATTTACGAAATACGGCATGTTTGTGATTTTCCGTCACCTATACGGCAATTTACAAACACATTTTCAGAATCATAATCACTTTCTTTAAAGTCCGACTCACGACTGCTAATGCAAAGTAACGTTTTGCACTGATATCTAGCTCTGATTAATAAACTTTGTGCCCTTTAATGTCATTTAAATTGAACAGAGCGAAATCTTGGCTATCACTTGAAGAATCGCCGAAATCCATTTTGAAAAACAGCGTAAAAATCCCGAAAACTATCCAAAAAAGTCAGTTCAAATTCATTGTAGCGCGTTTACAAATGGCAGCCACGTTGTCAAGCTGTCGGCGAAAGTGAAAGTAGCCGTCGGAAGTGTCGGAAAGCTGAGAGATCGCGTTTTTACAATGCATAATAGTATCGGGCGCAATCGGCCGCTACGCTCGTTTTATGCGATCAGCCGGTAATGGCCGCTATGCCCTGTAAAGGGTTAAATAAACAACACAATGAAAGGGAAAGCATGCAGAATATGTTACTCACGTTATTGTTGTCGGTAATCCATATATGAATACAAATATTTATGAAATACAGCATATTGTTTGTGATTTTCCGTCATCTATATGGCAATTTACAAACACATTTTCAGAATCATAATCACTTTCTTTAAAGTCCGACTCACGACTGCTAATGCAAAGTTACGCTTTTCACTGATATCTAGCTGCGATTAATAGTCAACTTCGTGCCCTTTAATGTCACTTAAATTGAACCTAGCGAAATCTCGGCTATCACTTGAAGAATCGCAGAAATCCATTTTGAAAAACTATGCGTAAAAATCCCGAAAACTATAAAAAAAAGTCTGTAAAAGTCCGTTCATAGTACGCGCTTACAAATGGCGGCCACGTTGTCAAGCTATCGGCGAAAGTGAAAGTAGCCGTCGAAAGTGTCGGAAAGCCAAGAGGTCGCGTTTTTACAATGCATAATAGTGTCGGGTGGTTTCAGACGATCTGCTCGTTTAAGCGATCGGCCGCAAATGGACGTTTTGCCTTGTAAAGGGTTAAAATGGCCCCTGCGTCCCTGCAGCACTGTGTCACCTTGTTTACCTCCACCTGTACGTCTTTCGCCAAACTGTCTGTACGCCAACACATCATCTGCAAATGTCCAGATTCTACCCACACCTGGTGTCTCAATAGCTGCGATTTTGCTGGTGTAGACATTAAAGAGCACCAGGTGCAAGGCAGATCCCTGCGGCAACCCAGATGTAATAGTACAAGGGTCAGAAGTCTAGGAACCCATGCGCAGTGCAACCGTATGCTCATAAAGGACTGCCGCAACACTTAACAGATTGTAATGTTTGAATGTCAAACTTCCAGTTTGTCAATAACATTAACCATGTTGATGTCTGTGTGGGGTTTTGGCATGTGCGTGTGTCTAGTGTGTGAGCATGTTTACATGGCCACTGTAATATGTCATAGTCTAGTGTGTGAGCATGTTTACATGGCCACTGTAATATGTCATAGTCTAGTGTGTGAGCATGTTTACATGGCCACTGTAATATGTCAGTCTAGTGTGTGAGCATGTTTACATGGCCACTGTAATATGTCATAGTCTAGTGTGTGAGCATGTTTACATGGCCACTGTAATATGTCATAGTCTAGTGTGTGAGCATGTTTACATGGCCACTGTAATATGTCATAGTCTAGTGTGTGAGCATGTTTACATGGCCACTGTAATATGTCATAGTCTAGTGTGTGAGCATGTTTACATGGCCACTGTAATATGTCATAGTCTAGTGTGTGAGCATGTTTACATGGCCACTGTAATATGTCAGTCTAGTGTGTGAGCATGTTTACATGGCCACTGTAATATGTCATAGTCTAGTGTGTGAGCATGTTTACATGGCCTATATACTGTTGTGGCATTTATTGTTTGTAAACATGATTGTGTGTAATCTTGACTGTATGAGTTGTGTTGATACACACTTGCTGTTTTCATGGATCTGTTGTATGAGTCACATAGAGAAAACATTTGTGTCGCCCATAATTATTGAGAAGTCAACAATAAACACCATCATCATCAACCCAGTTCAGCATTATATTTGACCTCTTCTGTTGTATAGAAGAAACTGTTTGGTGTATCAGTAACAGTGCTCGGTGTATGTTTGACTGACCGTTAATTTGTTTAATAACACATTCTGTACTGTTTCCTGGCTCATCTCTTCCACACACACATCTTGATTGTAACTGACTCAGAAAGCATGCTGAGTAGGGTGAGGACAGGCAAGCTTCGTGCAGAGTGGCTTGCTTCGCTTCGGAAGTCACGGGTGACAAGGATCATCTGGATTTTTTCTCCAGGGCATGCTGAGGAATGAACAGGCGGACAGATTGGCTGGCTCTGCAAAACTTTGTGGAGTATTGATGCATGATAAGGAAGACATGGTTGCGGCCTTGTGGGAGCACGTGCACACCTCGGAGGAGCAAATGGATCACCATGGTCTGGCAAGAATGCAACAGCGAGGGGTGACGAGGGGATCTGGCCGACGATTGACGCTCAGAGGAAAGGCGAGACGGACATATAATCAGATTGCTACTGGTACTATTAGTGTTGAAACTCTTCGCTGGCTGCTGAGGATGGAGACGGAGCGCTTATGGGAATGGAGCGCTTATGGGAATGCCCCGAATGCTGTGATGTCGATTCCTAAATCAGTCAATCAATCTCAAGTCAATATCAAGGAGATATTACTAAACAAATAGTACCATGTTCTCTCCCATTTGGATCAGACATTTAATTTGGTTTTGTTTTTGTTCCCACAGCTTGAAGGACTTTACAATGTCTGAACACGGCTCCACTACTGCTTCCAATGCTGCAGATGTAAGTATTGTGTTCCGATACTTCTTGCTGTTGTTACCTCGGTCAGTTACATGGCTGCGTCAGTTTTCTTATCCATCTACACCCAGCAAGTCACCATGTATTCACCCTGAGCTCCCTACATGAGCAGCTCCTAACACAAGCAGTTCCCTACATGAACAACTCCCTACACAAGCAACCCCTTACACGAGTAGCTCCCTACCCTCCCAATGTTAATCTCACCATGTAACAGCTTCACTGTTCAACAAGTGTGTTCACAAAGTGAACAGGAATACACCACACAACCATTGACCTGGCACTGTCAGCCAACGGGCCAGCCGACAAAAATGTCATTGCATTCAGCAGCTACCATAAAACAATCCAATACATGACCAAGCTACTCAGTTGTAATCAAATATAGTGTGTGTGTGTGTGAGAGAGATAAATGTCCATAGTCGTGTCATGTTTAGTGCATGCATGAAAGAGAATAATGACCACCATACTCAGTATAGTGTGTGAGATCTCACTGCTGAATTATGTGTGTTGCCTATACTAAGTGTAGGATGTGTTGCATGAGAGTAATCTGCATACTAAATGTAGCGTGAGTGATCTGTATGCTAAATGTAATGTGTGTGTCTGTGCCAAGTGTATTGTTTCTGTAATGTGTCTGTGCCAAGTGTATTGTTTCTGTAATGTGTCTGTGCCAAGTGTATTGTTTCTGTAATGTGTCTGTGCCAAGTGTATTGTTTCTGTAATGTTCTGTAATGTGTGTCTATGCCAAGTGTATTGTTTCTGTAATGTGTGTCTATGCCAAGTGTATTGTTTCTGTAATCTCTGTTGTTTATGTATGCATCGTTTCCATACTAGATGTCGTATGTTTCCAGGTCTATGACTTCAATAACCATGAGGATGGCAACAGTGGGAATGAGCAGCCACCACCTCCCCTCTCCAAATCCAAAAGCAGACGTGGCCGCAACACCAACCAGCTTCAGTTCATGCTCAAGACCGTGGTCAAGGCTGTCTGGAAGCACCAGTTCGCCTGGCCCTTCCACCAGCCTGTGGATGCCGTCAAGATGCAGCTGCACGTGAGTCAGTCAGCCAGTTATCTCTATCTGAGGCTTGTGCCAGTTATCATCATTATCTGAGGCTTGTGCCAGTTATCACTATCTGAGGCTTGGGTCAGTTATCACTATCTGAGTCAGTCATCCAGTTATCATTACTATCTGAGGCTTGTGTCAGTTATCATCACTATCTGAGGCTTGTGTCAGTTATCATCACTATCTGAGGCTTATGTCAGTTATCACTATCTGAGTCAGTCATCCAATTATCATTACTATCTGAGGCTTGTGTCAGTTATCACTATCTGAGGCTTGTGTCAGTTATCACTATCTGAGGCTTGTGCCAGTTATCACTATCTGAGGCTTGTGTCAGTTATCACTATCTGAGGCTTGTGTCAGTTATCACTATCTGAGGCTTGTGCCAGTTATCACTATCTGAGGCTTGTGTCAGTTATCACTATCTGAGGCTTGTGCCAGTTATCATCACTATCTGAGGCTTGTGTCAGTTATCATCACTATCTGAGGCTTGTGTCAGTTATCACTATCTGAGGCTTCTGCCAGTTATCACTATCTGAGGCTTGTGCCAGTTATCAATCACTATCTGAGGCTTCTGCCAGTTATCAATCACTATCTGAGGTTTGTGCCAGTTATCAATCACTATCTGAGGCTTGTGCCAGTTATCAATCACTATCTGAGGCTTGTGTCAGTTATCACTATCTGAGGATTGTGTCAGTTATCACTATCTGAGGCCTGTGTCAGTCCATCATTTCGGGCTAATGTCACTATCTCAGATGTCAGTTATCTGAGGCGTATGTCATGAAATTTTTTCTCACCTGCAATCCTGCTTAAAGCACAATGTGTGCTGTCAGTGCAGTATGTGCATGCATATGGAGCATATAATCTCACCTATAGACCCTAGAATAGAGGACTGGACATGCTATACAAGTAATCTCACCTATAGATCCTAGAATAGAGGACTGGACATGCTATACAAGTAATCACACCTATAGACCCTAGAATAGAGGACTGGACATGCTATACAAGTAATCTCACCTATAGACCCTAGAATAGAGGACTGGACATGCTATACAAGTAATCTCACCTATAGACCCTAGAATAGAGGACTGGACATGCTATACAAGTAATCTCACCTATAGACCCTAGAATAGAGGACTGGACATGCTATACAAGTAATCTCACCTATAGACCCTAGAATAGAGGACTGGACATGCTATACAAGTAATCTCACCTATAGACCCTAGAATAGAGGACTGGACATGCTATACAAGTAATCTCACCTATAGACCCTAGAATAGAGGACTGGACATGCTATACAAGTAATCTCACCTATAGACCCTAGAATAGAGGACTGGACATGCTATACAAGTAATCTCACCTATAGACCATAGAATAGAGGACTGGACATGCTATACAAGTAATCTCACCTATAGATCCTAGAATAGAAAAGTAATGGACATGCTATACAAGTAATCTCACCTATAGATCCTAGAATAGAAAAGTAATGGACATGCTATACAAGTAATCTCACCTATAGATCCTAGAATAGAGGACTGGACATGCTATACAAGTAATCTCACCTATAGACCCTAGAATAGAGGACTGGACATGCTATACAAGTAATCTCACATATAGATCCTAGAATAGAAAAGTAATGGACATGCTATACAAGTAATCTCACCTATAGATCCTAGAATAGAAAAGTAATGGACATGCTATACAAGTAATCTCACCTATAGATCCTAGAATAGAAAAGTAATGGACATGCTATACAAGTAATCTCACCTATAGATCCTAGAATAGAAAAGTAATGGACATGCTATACAAGTAATCTCACCTATAGATCCTAGAATAGAGGACTGGACATGCTATACAAGTAATCTCACCTATAGATCCTAGAATAGAGGACTGGACATGCTATACAAGTAATCTCACCTATAGATCCTAGAATAGAAAAGTAATGGACATGCTATACAAGTAATCTCACCTATAGACCCTAGAATAGAAAAGTAATGGACATGCTATACAAGTAATCTCACCTATAGACCCTAGAATAGAGGACTGGACATGCTATACAAGTAATCTCACCTATAGACCCTAGAATAGAAAAGTAATGGACATGCTATACAAGTAATCTCACCTATAGACCCTAGAATAGAGGACTGGACATGCTATACAAGTAATCTCACCTATAGATCCTAGAATAGAGGACTGGACATGCTATACAAGTAATCTCACCTATAGACCCTAGAATAGAGGACTGGACATGCTATACAAGTAATCTCACCTATAGATCCTAGAATAGAGGACTGGACATGCTATACAAGTAATCTCACCTATAGATCCTAGAATAGAGGACTGGACATGCTATACAAGTAATCTCACCTATAGACCCTAGAATAGAGGACTGGACATGCTATACAAGTAATCTCACCTATAGATCCTAGAATAGAGGACTGGACATGCTATACAAGTAATCTCACCTATAGATCCTAGAATAGAGGACTGGACATGCTATACAAGTAATCTCACCTATAGATCCTAGAATAGAGGACTGGACATGCTATACAAGTAATCTCACCTATAGATCCTAGAATAGAGGACTGGACATGCTATACAAGTAATCTCACCTATAGACCCTAGAATAGAGGACTGGACATGCTATACAAGTAATCTCACCTATAGATCCTAGAATAGAGGACTGGACATGCTATACAAGTAATCTCACCTATAGACCCTAGAATAGAGGACTGGACATGCTATACAAGTAATCTCACCTATAGACCCTAGAATAGAGGACTGGACATGCTATACAAGTAATCTCACCTATAGACCCTAGAATAGAAAAGTAATGGACATGCTATACAAGTACTCTCACCTATAGATCCTAGAATAGAGGACTGGACATGCTATACAAGTAATCTCACCTATAGACCCTAGAATAGAAAAGTAATGGACATGCTATACAAGTAATCTCACCTATAGACCCTAGAATAGAGGACTGGACATGCTATACAAGTAATCTCACCTATAGACCCTAGAATAGAGGACTGGACATGCTATACAAGTAATCTCACCTATAGACCCTAGAATAGAAAAGTAATGGACATGCTATACAAGTAATCTCACCTATAGATCCTAGAATAGAGGACTGGACATGCTATACAAGTAATCTCACCTATAGACCCTAGAATAGAGGACTGGACATGCTATACAAGTAATCTCACCTATAGACCCTAGAATAGAGGACTGGACATGCTATACAAGTAATCTCACCTATAGATCCTAGAATAGAGGACTGGACATGCTATACAAGTAATCTCACCTATAGACCCTAGAATAGAGGACTGGACATGCTATACAAGTAATCTCACCTATAGACCCTAGAATAGAGGACTGGACATGCTATACAAGTAATCTCACCTATAGACCCTAGATTGGAGTGGACATGCTAACAAGTAATCTCACCTGGTACATGTTAGATGATCTAATCCTGATTGATTGCCTGATTGTTACTTGGCTATGATTGTCAGTGTCTCACAGTTTGAATGTTGATATATATGTAGAATGAGACCCATAGGTCATTCTCAAGATATTGATTCATATTTAAACCGTATATTACTGAAGGCTGGATTTATTCCAAGTGTATGTGGCTCAGTCGTATATGTTGCTGTTTGAAGTTCATTGAGAACTAAAATGGGTGACGTGAGAGAAAGCACACAATATAAATATTTGGGAACTATTTGGGAGTGGGTGACGAGAGAGAAAGAGAGAGAGGGTGAGAGAGCAGATAATATAAATAATTGGGTATTTGTAAGTGGGTGGTCTCCATGGCTAGGGGTTAACGTCTCTCTCCGTAATCCCGTATATTCTCGTGAGTAGTAACCTGCGTGAGAATCGGTAGCGGTTCTCACCGCATTAGTAACTTAAGGGTATGTGAGCCGGTCGCTCAGAAAGCAGTGGCAAACTACTGAGTGTAATCTTGCCTAGTACATCAACAGCAGCTGCAAAATGCTGATGTTGACTGCAACGTACTGTAAGGGATATGCTAAAAAAAAAAGCGGGTGACGAGAGAGAAAGCACACAATATAAATAATTGGGAACTTGTAAGTTAGTGTCGAGAGAGAGAAAGCACACACAATATAAATAACTGGGTACATGTAAGTGGGTGATGAGAGGGAAAGCACCTAATATATATAAATAATTAGGAAATTGTAAGTGGGTGACGAGAGAGAGAAGGCACACAATCTAAATAACTGGGTACATACATGTAAGTGGGTGACGAGAGAGAGAAAGCACATAATGTATGAATGAATGCTGGGTGCCAGCATGCTTGCTGCTTGCCAGTTTGAAGATGTTGTTTTGCTGTGTCCAGGACTACCACAAGATCATCAAGAACCCCATGGATCTGGGAACTATCAAGAAACGCCTGGAGACATACTACTACAACTCTGCCAAGGAAGCCATGCAGGACTTTAACACCATGTTCACCAACTGTTACGTCTACAACAAGCCTGGTGATGTAAGTAACCTGTCTACTGCTCTCTGGTCTTGAGTTTACTACAATCATTCTTGTATACTGTTTGATATACTATTGTTCTTTAGTATTGAGTTTACAATCATTCTTGTAAGCATTGTGATATATCATAGTGTATAGCTTATAACCATCTGCGTATACTCTATATGTGATATATGATAGTGTATAGTTTATAACCATCTGCGTATACTCTATATGTGATATATCATAGTGTATAGTTTATAACCATCTGCGTATACTCTATATGTGATATATCATAGTGTATAGCTTATAACCATCTGCACATACTCTATATGTGATATATGATAGTGTATAGTTTATAACCATCTGCACATACTCTATATGTGATATATCATAGTGTATAGTTTATAACCATCTGCGTATACTCTATATGTGATATATGATAGTGTATAGTTTATAACCATCTGCGTATACTCTATATGTGATATATCATAGTGTATAGTTTATAACCATCTGCACATACTCTATATGTGATATATGATAGTGTATAGTTTATAACCATCTGCACATACTCTATATGTGATATATGATAGTGTATAGTTTATAACCATCTGCACATACTCTATATGTGATATATGATAGTGTATAGTTTATAACCATCTGCGTATACTCTATATGTGATATATCATAGTGTATAGTTTATAACCATCTGCACATACTCTATATGTGATATATGATAGTGTATAGTTTATAACCATCTGCGTATACTCTATATGTGATATATCATAGTGTATAGTTTATAACCATCTGCGTATACTCTATATGTGATATATGATAGTGTATAGTTTATAACCATCTGCGTATACTCTATATGTGATATATGATAGTGTATAGTTTATAACCATCTGCACATACTCTATATGTGATATATGATAGTGTATAGTTTATAACCATCTGCACATACTCTATATGTGATATATCATAGTGTATAGTTTATAACCATCTGCACATACTCTATATGTGATATATCATAGTGTATAGTTTATAACCATCTGCACATACTCTATATGTGATATATCATAGTGTATAGTTTATAACCATCTGCGTATATTCTATATGTGATATATCATAGTGTATAGCTTATAACCATCTGCACATACTCTATATGTGATATATGATAGTGTATAGTTTATAACCATCTGCACATACTCTATATGTGATATATGATAGTGTATAGTTTATAACCATCTGCGTATATTCTATATGTGATATATCATAGTGTATAGTTTATAACCATCTGCACATACTCTATATGTGATATATCATAGTGTATAGTTTATAATCATCTGCACATACTCTATATGTGATATATCATAGTGTATAGTTTATAACCATCTGCGTATATTCTATATGTGATATATCATAGTGTATAGTTTATAACCATCTGCGTATATTCTATATGTGATATATGATAGTGTATAGTTTATAACTATCTGCACATACTCTATATGTGATATATGATAGTGTATAGTTTATAACTATCTGCACATACTCTATATGTGATATATGATAGTGTATAGTTTATAACCATCTGCACATACTCTATATGTGATATATGATAGTGTATAGCTGGTAACCAGGCCTGTAACTTGTGTAGCATAGACTATTGTACATGTCACAACTTGCCTGGTTTAATGAATGACCCTGTTCTAGATGTGGTAGTTGTGGACATTGATGCTGGTGTGTGTGGGGGTGTTATCTGACATGTGATATCAATGTGGTCTGTTGCAGGACATCACTCTGATGGCCCAGGAGCTGGAGAAACTCTTCCTACAGAAGGTGGCAGACATGCCACCTGAGGTCAGTGCTTTGTGTGTCATGTCACATGCTTCTCATCTCCTGATGTTTGTGTGTCATGTCACATGCTTTTCATCTCCTGATGTTTGTGTGTCATGTCACATGCTTCTCATCTTCTGATGTTTGTGTGTCATGTCACATGCTTCTCATCTCCTGTTTGTGCGTTATGTCAGATTGTTCCCCATGTTTATGTGTGTCATGTCACATGCTTCTCATCTCCTGATGTTTGTGTCATGTCACATGCTTCTCATCTCCTGATGTTTGTGTGTCACATGCTTCCCACCTGTCTGATGTTTGTATGTTATGTCATATTGTTCCCTGTGTTTGATGTGTGTGCGTGTGTGACATGTCACATGTTTCCCCATGTTTGATATTTGTGTGTTATGTCACATGGATCTTCACATGTTTGGTGTGTGTGTGTCACATGGTTCCCCACTTGTTTGATGTGTGTCACATGGTTCCCTGTTTGTGTGTGTCACCATGGTTCCCCAACTGTTTGATGTGTGTGTGTGTGATGTCACATGGTTTCTTGCCTGTTAGATGTGTGTGTGTGATGTCACATGGTTCCTTGCCTGTTAGATGTGTGTGTGTGGTCACATGGTTCCCCACCTGTTTGATGTGTGTGTGTGTGTGTCACATGGTTCCCCATTTGTGTGTGTGTGTGTGTGACATGGTTCCCCACCTGTTTGATGTATGTATCACATGGTTCCTCACCTGTTTGATGTGTGTATGTCACATGATTCCTCACCTGTTTGATGTGTGTATGTCAGATGATTCCTCACCTGTTTGATGTGTGTGTGATGTCAGATGATTCCTCACCTGTTTGATGTGTGTGTGTGATGTCACATGGTTCCCCACCTGTTTGATGTGTGTGTGTGTGATGTCACATGGTTCCTCGCCTGTTTGATGTCTGTATGTGTGTGTGGTCACATGGTTCCCCACCTGTTTGATGTGTGTGTGTGTCACTGGTTCCCCGCTTGTTTGATGTGTGTGTCATATGGTTCCTCACATGTTTGATGTGTGTGTGTGTGTGTCACATGGTTCCCCGCTTGTTTGATGTGTGTGTCATATGGTTCCTCACATGTTTGATGTGTGTGTGGTCACATGGTTCCCTACCTGTTTGATGTGTGTGTGTGGTCACATGGTTCCCCACCTGTTTGATGTGTGTGTGTGTCACATGGTTCCCCGCTTGTTTGATGTGTGTGTCATATGGTTCCTCACATGTTTGATGTATGTATCACATGGTTCCTCACCTGTTTGATGTATGTATCACATGGTACCCCACCTGTTTGATGTGTGTATCACATGGTTCCCCACCTGTTTGATGTATGTATCACATGGTTCCCCACCTGTTTGATGTATGTTTCACATGGTTCCTCACCTGTTTGATGTGTGTGTGACATGGTTCCCCACCTGTTTGATGTATGTATCACATGGTTCCTCACCTGTTTGATGTGTGTGTGACATGGTTTCCCCACCTGTTTGATGTATGTATCACATGGTTCCTCACCTGTTTGATGTGTGTGTGTGTGATGTCACGTGGTTCCTCACCTGTTTGGTGTGTGTGTGTGAGACATGTTTCCCCATCTGTTTGATGTTTGTACACTATTATAGCTGGCTAAGATCTCCAGGCTGTAAGACAGTCTATTGCCTCCACTTGTACCCATTCCTCCGAGTAGATGGACAACTCTGGTAGAGTTGGTTCATCACCTGGATGCACTTAGTACATGTCATGATTGGATACTTGGGAGGCTACCAGGCAAAATGGTTGTTCCACCTGCCTCACGCTCTGAGGGTTGTGGGTTCAGTTCCAGACTACCACATTCTGACTCCTGAGGGTCATCGTCGCTGGAGCTATGGAGCTTTGTGTGATGCTTCTGGCAGGAAAGAGACCCAGCCATACACTATAAAACCTGATGCAGTGAAGTGGTCCTCTTTGTCTGTGAGACCATTTGTTAAAGTTGTTGAATGCCACTTGTAGTAATGTGACAACTGTATATATAAACTAGACATGCTCCAACATAAGCATATACATCATTTTGACATGGAGAACATGCGCCAGCTAGCACCGACCATGACATGTCTGTTAATGCACGTATTGGATCTAAACTTGTCTATGGTGTTTGCTAACTTGTGATTGTCTTCTCTGCAGGAAGTTGAGCTGCCTATAGTAGGCAAGAAAGGAAGAGGAGCGAAGGCAGCAGCTGCTGCAGCGGCTCGGTCCGCCTTGAAGAGCATGAATTCTGATAAATTAGTGACCCCAACATTAATACCCCGCAGCACACCTCCTCGCTCAGCCACCGCTCCAGTCTACCAGTCCCCTTCCAAGGCCGCTGCCCTGGCCAGTCTGTCAGCAGCAGTCACTAGTCCACAGGCCAACTCCAAGCTGTCCATGAATACCACAGTGCCGTTAGAAGATATCCAGCCAGCCTCTCTGCAGCCGGTGCCACCGTCTGCTGTCTTACCATCTCAACCACCCAAGGTAAGCTTGTCTGTGACTTGTCTGTGTTTGTCTGTCTGTGTCTGTCTGAGCTCATGTTAGGTTTGTCAGCCAGCAGGATGGGTGGCAGACAGAAATGTGACATGAAGGGAACCGTTTTAGCTCATCTGTCCCTGGAACCAGATTGATTGGTAATGTCTCTCTAACAACACATGACTTCTGGCTGTTCTGCTTTATAAGGGGTGTGGGCTCAAACCTCCACAGCTATAGTTCTATCACAGCACACATCACTGTATATCTGAGTTATAGTCAGCAGGGACACTGCTTGCATCTTTGTCTTAGCCATATCGCAAAATGCAGGCATACATCTGGGAACTGTTTGTAGAATGTGAGTACTGACCCAGTAGTGCCACGACATGAACTGTTTGTAGAATGTGAGTACTGACCCAGTAGTGCAGCGACATGACTTGTTTGTAGAATGTGTGTACTGACCGAGTAGTGCCGCGACATGACTTGTTTGTAGAATGTGTGTACTGACCTAGTAGTGCCCCGACATGACCTGTTTGTAGAATGTGTGTACTGACCCAGTAGTGCCGCTACATGAACTGTTTGTAGAATGTGTGTACTGACCCAGTAGTGCCGCGACATGACTTGTTTGTAGAATGTGTGTACTGACCCAGTAGTGCAGAGACATGAACTGTTTGTAGAATGTGTGTACTGACCCAGTAGTGCAGCGACATGACTTGTTTGTAGAATGTGAGTACTGACCCAGTAGTGCCGAGACATGAACTGTTTGTAGAATGTGTGTACTGACCCAGTAGTGCCGCGACATGACTTGTTTGTAGAATGTGAGTACTGACCCAGTAGTGCCGCGACATGACTTGTTTGTAGAATGTGTGTACTGACCCAGTAGTGCAGCGACATGACTTGTTTGTAGAATGTGAGTACTGACCCAGTTGTGCAGAGACATGAACTGTTTGTAGAATGTGTGTACTGACCCAGTAGTGCCGCGACATGACTTGTTTGTAGAATGTGAGTACTGACCCAGTAGTGCAGAGACATGAACTGTTTGTAGAATGTGTGTACTGACCCAGTAGTGCAGCGACATGACTTGTTTGTAGAATGTGAGTACTGACCTAGTAGTGCCGAGACATGAACTGTTTGTAGAATGTGAGTACTGACCCAGTAGTGCCGAGACATGAACTGTTTGTAGAATGTGAGTACTGACCCAGTAGTGCCGAGACATGAACTGTTTGTAGAATGTGAGTACTGACCCAGTAGTGCCGAGACATGAACTGTTTGTAGAATGTGAGTACTGACCCAGTAGTGCCGAGACATGAACTGTTTGTAGAATGTGAGTACTGACCGAGTAGTGCCGAGACATGAACTGTTTGTAGAATGTGAGTACTGACCCAATAGTGCAGAGACATGAACTGTTTGTAGAATGTGAGTACTGACCCAGTAGTGCCGCGACATGACTTGTTTGTAGAATGTGAGTACTGACCCAGTAGTGCCACGACATGAACTGTTTGTAGAATGTGAGTACTGACCCAGTAGTGCAGAGACATGAACTGTTTGTAGAATGTGAGTACTGACCCAGTAGTGCCATGACATGAACTGTTTGTAGAATGTGAGTACTGACCCAGTAGTGCCAAGACATGAACTGTTTGTAGAATGTGAGTACTGACCCAGTAGTGCCGCGACATGACTTGTTTGTAGAATGTGAGTACTGACCCAGTAGTGCCACGACATAAACTGTTTGTAGAATGTGAGTACTGACCCAGTAGTGCCACGACATGAACTGTTTGTAGAATGTGAGTACTGACCCAGTAGTGCCACGACATGAACTGTTTGTAGAATGTGAGTACTGACCCAGTAGTGCCACGACATGAACTGTTTGTAGAATGTGAGTACTGACCCAGTAGTGCCGCGACATGAACTGTTTGTAGAATGTGAGTACTGACCCAGTAGTGCAGCGACATGAACTGTTTGTAGAATGTGAGTACTGACCCAGTAGTGCTGTGATAATAAAGTAGTGCTATGATAATAAAGTAGAGAGAAATTAACAGCTGACATTTTCCCTCTGTTTATACAGCCCAAAAAGAGTTTGAAGAGAAAAGCTGACACAACAACTCCTGGCACGTATGTTGGATCAACAAACATCCCACCCATGCATTACGATCCGCCATACGAACCCTTGAGCATTGGAGGAAAAGGTCAGCTCAATCGCAGGGAAAGTGTGCGTCAGATCAAGAAGCCTAAACTACCAGATGAGCCAGGAGTTATTAATGATGTCATTGTAAGTTGTGTATGTTTGTTTGATGTGAAGGCAACATGCAGGTCATTTTATGACATGAGGTGACTCATTTTCATTCTCACAACCTGTTTTGAGTAAATGTGTTCACATGTGAGTGATGTATCTCTGTTCTGTCTGCTGATTAATCAGCATAAATCTGTATTGTGTTTTGTTGTTGTTGGTGGTTTGTTTTCTAAAACCACGTAGAGAAAGTGCCTCCATGCCTGGATGGCCAGCAGTTAGATAGCTGTGTGTCAGGTAAAGTACCTCCTCCATCGCTGGGTGGCCAGCAGTTAAAAGATAGCTGTGTGTCACATAAAGACTGGTAGGGCTCATGTTTATTGGAGGTATCATGAACAATTGGCTATATGCTTTTGTATGTAGCTGCTGGCAGTCATGTGTGATGTCAGAGACTGACAGGCTGGCAGTCATGTGTGATGTCAGAGACTGACAGGCTGGCAGTCATTTGTGATGTCAGAGACTGACAGGCTGGCAGTCATTTGTGATGTCAGAGACTGACAGGCTGGCAGTCATGTGTGATGTCAGAGACTGACAGGCTGGCAGTCATTTGTGATGTCAGAGACTGACAGGCTGGCAGTCATTTGTGATGTCAGAGACTGACAGGCTGGCAGTCATTTGTGATGTCAGAGACTGACAGGCTGGCAGTCATTTGTGATGTCAGAGACTGACAGGCTGGCAGTCATGTGTGATGTCAGAGACTGACAGGCTGGCAGTCATTTGTGATGTCAGAGACTGACAGGCTGGCAGTCATGTGTGATGTCAGAGACTGACAGGCTGGCAGTCATTTGTGATGTCAGAGACTGACAGGCTGGCAGTCATGTGTGATGTCAGAGACTGACAGGCTGGCAGTCATTTGTGATGTCAGAGACTGACAGGCTGGCAGTCATGTGTGATGTCAGAGACTGACAGGCTGGCAGTCATTTGTGATGTCAGAGACTGACAGGCTGGCAGTCATTTGTGATGTCAGAGACTGACAGGCTGGCAGTCATGTGTGATGTCAGAGACTGGCAGGCTGGCAGTCATTTGTGATGTCAGAGACTGACAGGCATGTGTGATGTCAGAGACTGACAGGCTGGCAGTCATGTGTGATGTCACTGACAGGCAGGGACATGAGATTGGTGTGTGTTATACTATGATGTGTGACAGGCTGGCACATGAGATTAGTGTGTGTTATACTATGATGTGTGACAGGCAGTTACTTGAGATTAAGAATATGTGATTCTCTTACACAGATACAGCACAGCTCCAAGAGCAAAAAGAGCAAACTGACTGAGCAGATGCGATATTGTGGTGCAATTGTCAAGGAACTCATGACCAAGAAACACCAGGTAGGGCATGAGCACTTTGTGTTCTAGATGTTGGTGATGGTCAGCATTCTCTCCTCTCTCTGACACAGCTGTTGCTGCTTTCAGCTGAGTGTCCCATAGTTGTGTGTGTGTGTGTGTGAGAGGCGGGCGGGGGAGCTTCAGTTGTTTGGTGGTTACTGCACTTGCAGGTTTGGTCTTCTGCAGCGGTTGGATGTTTTTCTGACCAGCAGTAACAGGGTCCACCCAGCCTCTCACAGTGGATACCACAGTTACAGGGTCCACCCAGCCTCTCACAGTGGATACCACAGTTACAGGGTCCACCCAGCCTCTCACAGTGGATACCACAGTTACAGGGTCCACCCAGCCTCTCACAGTGGATACCACAGTTACAGGGTCCACCCAGCCTCTCACAGTGGATACCACAGTTACAGGGTCCACCCAGCCTCTCACAGTGGATACCACAGTTACAGGGTCCACCCAGCCTCTCACAGTGGATACCACAGTTACAGGGTCCACCCAGCCTCTCACAGTAGATACCACAGTAACAGGGTCCACCCAGCCTCATACAGTGGATACCAGTTACAGGGTCCACCCAGCCTCTCACAGTGGATACCACAGTTACAGGGTCCACCCAGCCTCATACAGTGGATACCAGACTTGGCAGATAACAGTGTCTCAGCGAATAGTGCCACTTGGTCAAGAAACACCTTATGTAGTTAGCTGTGCAATTCAAGCACTCAAATTTATAGCCAAGACCACCCTATTGTTGTCCTGATCTAAACAAGTGTATGGCTTTCTGTTGTAATTTTTATGTATACCTGCTACAGTTTATGTCCTTACTTCACTTGTGGTCTGTGGCATCATGTCTGAATGTTTACTTTGTGTCCACCTTTATATGGTCTGTGGCATCATGTCAGAATTTTTACCTTGTGTCTATATTTATACTTCACTTGTGTTACGTGGTATCATGTCTGAATGTTTACCTTGTGTCCACCTTTATAGGGTCTGTGGCATCATGTCTGAATGTTTACCTGGTGTCCATCTTTATATGGTCTGTGGCATCATGTCTGAATGTTTACCTGGTGTCCATCTTTATATGGTCTGTGGCATCATGTCAGAATGTTTGTGTCCATCTTTATATGGTCTGTGGCATCATGTCAGAATGTTTCCATCTTTATATGGTCTGTGGTATCATGTCTGAATGTTTACCTTGTGTCAACCTTTATATGGTCTGTGGCATCATGTCAGAATGTTTACCTTGTGTCAACCTTTATATGGTCTGTGGCATCATGTCAGAATGTTTACCTTGTGTCTATATTTATACTTCACTTGTGTTACGTGGCATCATGTCAGAATGTTTACCTTGTGTCAACCTTTATATGGTCTGTGGCATCATGTCAGAATGTTTACCTTGTGTCTATATTTATACTTCACTTGTGTTACGTGGCATCATGTCTGAATGTTTACCTGGTGTCCATCTTTATATGGTCTGCGGCATCATGTCAGAATGTTTGTGTTCATCTTTATATGGTCTGTGGCATCATGTCAGAATGTTTGTGTCCATCTTTATATGGTCTGTGGCATCATGTCTGAATGTTTACCTTGTGTCTATATTTATACTTCACTTGTGTTACGTGGCATCATGTCTGAATGTTTACCTGGTGTCCATATTTATATGGTCTGTGGCATCATGTCAGAATGTTTGTGTTCATCTTTATATGGTCTGTGGCATCATGTCAGAATGTTTGTGTCCATCTTTATATGGTCTGTGGCATCATGTCTGAATGTTTACCTGGTGTCCATCTTTATATGGTCTGTGGCATCATGTCTGAATGTTTTGTGTCCATCTTTATATGGTCTGTGGCATCATGTCTGAATGTTTACCTGGTGTCCATCTTTATATGGTCTGTGGCATCATGTCTGAATGTTTTGTGTCCATCTTTATATGATCTGTGGCATCATGTCTGAATGTTTACCTGGTATCAGTCTTTATACTTCACTTGTGGTCTGTGGCATCATGTCTGAATGTTTACCTTGTGTCCATCTTTATATGGTTTATGACATGACTGAAAGTGCTGTGTTGTTCCGTGACTCCGGTTGTAGATACCATGACAAGATTTACTGCGTTTCTGCAGTTAACATTGTCATGACCTCTCTCTGTGTCTGTGTTGCAGGCTTATGCATGGCCCTTCCTGAAACCGGTCGATGCAGAGGGATTGGGGCTTCATGATTATTACGATATTATCAAGAAACCCATGGATCTGGGCACCGTTAAGGTTAGTTTCCTTGTTCTACGGTCACCCGATTATTCACTCAGATTGTGTGCTAACTCTCTTGGATCAAGGTGAAACATTTAGCAGTTGTACACCGTAAAACCTCCCAGCCGCTGGACATTACACAGTAGAACTGTTGGAGTTACACCACTGACAGTAGTACTTATAACATTTGTATCCTGGCTGAAGTTGTGGAGTTTGTTGTATCCCAGGTGAAGTTGTGGAGTTTGTTGTATCCCAGGTGAAGTTGTGGAGTTTGTTGTATCCTAGCTGAAGTTGTGGAATTTGTGTTGATGATGTATACACATTTCTATACTGGGTGGAGTTTGCTGTACACTGTTGTGCAGTTTGTGTTGTTGTACACGCATTTGTATCCTGACTGAAGTTGTGGAGTTTGTTGTATCCTGGCTGAAGTTGTTGATTTTTGTATCCTGGCTGAAATTATGGAGTTTATATCCTGGCTGAAGTTGTGGAATTTGTTGTATCCTGGCTGAAGTAGTGTTTGTTGTATCCTGGCTGAAGTAGTATTGTTTGTTGTATCCTGGCTGAAGTTGTGTTTGTTGTATCCTGGCTGAAGTTGTGGAGTTTATATCCTGGCTGAAGTTGTGGAATTTATTGTATCGTGGCTGAAGTAGTAGTGTTTGTTGTATCCTGGCTGAAGTTGTGGAGTTTATATCCTGGCTGAAGTTGTGGAGTTTGTTGTATCCTGGCTAAAGTAGTGTTGTTTGTTGTATCCTGGCTGAAGTTGTGGAGTTTATATCCTGGCTGAAGTTGTGGAGTTTGTTGTATCCTGGCTAAAGTAGTGTTGTTTGTTGTATCCTGGCTGAAGTTGTGGAGTTTATATCCTGGCTGAAGTTGTGGAATTTGTTGTATCCTGGCTGAAGTAGTGTTGTTTGTTGTATCCTGGCTGAAGTTGTGGAGTTTATATCCTGGCTGAAGTTGTGGAGTTTGTTGTATCCTGGCTGAAGTTGTGGAGTTTATATCCTGACTGAAGTTGTGGAATTTGTTGTATCCTGGCCGAAGTAGTGTTGTTTGTTGTATCCTGGCTGAAGTTGTGGAGTTTATATCCTGGCTGAAGTTGTGGAGTTTATATCCTGGCTGAAGTTGTGGAGTTTATATCCTGGCTGAAGTTGTGGAGTTTATATCCTGGCTGAAGTAGTGTTGTTTGTTGTATCCTGGCTGAAGTTGAGTTTGTGTACTGTAATTAGCATGTGATTACGATGTGTAGACACATTTCTAAATAGGCTGACAGATTGGCAAAGGTGGGAGACTACTTGAGCTTGGTATAGACATAACGTATGATGAGGCAAAGAGTTGTATAAGCGATTATAGAACCAGTGGGAATCGGGACCCAGACCAGTAGACAGGTGATGCAAGTGACCAAGTCAGTCGGATAGGTCGAGTTAACAATCTTTAGGTTCCACTCAGGACTCGATAGGCTGAGATAGCACGTGCTGAATCAACACTGATGAATGTGACGGTGGAGCTGATACTGTGGTATTGGCCTACAGCCACTCCACTTGAGGACAAACTCCCCCTCAAGCTGACCACTGCATGCTGTCGATGTGCTCGTACTGACACCTGAAGGTGCACTGGGTAGTGGCCCTGTGATGAAACATTTCATGGGCTGATCCTTGAGCTTTCATACTCGCTCTCTTAATGCTTGTCACCATTGGATTTGCTAATGTGCTTGTGAAATTCTCTTTCAACTCAACCTTTAAAAAAAAAAGTCGCTTAAAAGTCGACAGGGTTGACTTCATTGCACCGGGTTTTATCCCATATGGCTCGGTCTCTTTTAGCAGCATGGAAAACGTTGCACAAAGCACGAACTCCGTAGCTCTAGCGACAACCCACAGGAGTGCGCGAAAAATTTAACTCGTGAACCGAAGGGCGCGGCCCAGAATAGGACCCACAACCTTCGGAGCCCGAATCAAACAGCTTGACCACTTCGCCATTGAGACTGCTTTCCCCCCTTTTTTTTAAGCGACACTTCTGAAATTCTGTGTCAACTCAAACCTGTATGACTGTTTACAATCCTGTGAATATTGAAGCTTTGTGAAACAGCCATAGAGATGCCAGGAATGTACATTATCCCCACATTGTTACATGTTAGTTACCACCTGGGGTAGACTGGTGCCAAACGGAAGCTGCCATGTTGTGATCATTCATGACGATGTGTAAACAAGGTTAGTAGTCAGGGAAACCAGCCTCAGATCAGACAAATACTCATTTGTTTGCAGAAAAAAATGGAGACCAGAGAGTACAGAGCTATCAGTGAATTTGCTGAAGACGTTCGGCAGATATTCCACAACTGCTACAGGTACAACCCTCCTGACAGCGATGTGGCTAAAATGGGTAGAAAGTTACAGGTGAGAACATTAACACAATAGTTTGTCAGTCGTCAGTCACCAGTGACTAGGCTCAAGTTACAGGTGAGAATATTAACACAATAGTTTGTCAGTCGTCAGTCACCAGTGACTAGGCTCAAGTTACAGGTGAGAATATTAACACAATAGTTTGTCAGTCGTCAGTCACCAGTGACTAGGCTCAAGTTACAGGTGAGAATATTAACACAATAGTTTGTCAGTCGTCAGTCACCAGTGACTAGGCTCAAGTTACAGGTGAGAATATTAACACAATAGTTTGTCAGTCGTCAGTCACCAGTGACTAGGCTCAAGTTACAGGTGAGAACATTCACACAATAGTTTGTCAGTCGTCAGTCACCAGTGACTAGCTTCAGCCATGTTTTAGTCATCTTGTCAGTCGGTGACTATTGAATAGCTGTAATCAAAAGTAAGTTGAGGATCCCCCTTCATGCCACAAGAGAAATATTTGTTTGTGATATGTGTTGACCCATCGACACTTGTTTGGACAGTGTGGTCAGTACCATGTGAGCCACTTGACTTCCCACAACCATTCCTGGTGCCCGTGTCAGGCTGGAGGGATGTGAACACATGGCCAGCGTGCTAGCTACCGACTGCCCTACCAACCTGTCCTGTAGCAGCAGCACGGGTGTCAGGTCATGTGACTCTTGTCTGTCCTCATTACCATCTAAACATGCTAGTTCTGTCAGGGCTGTATGTGTGTGTAGATACCTGTGTACTGTTTGTAGGAAGTGTGTAATCCCCAGCATTGTACCACTTGCAGGAGGTGTTTGAGATGAAGTACGCCCGTATGCCAGAAGAAGCTGTCCAGACTGACCCAACCCCGCCCTCTTCAGTGGCCTCTGGGTTGACCAGGGCTGATGAAGGCAGCGGCCTGTCTTCCACCGATGAAAGTTCTGATGATGACAGCGAGGAAGAGAGGGAGAAGAAGCTGAGAGATCTTCAGGACCAAGTAAGAATAATGACTTCTCCACATGTTGTGAATATTTCTCAGTAAGGTGAGCTGATGCCTCTTGATGAGTGCCATGTTTCTGTTGTCAGTTGTGTATACATTGTCTGTGTTAGTGCAACCCATAACCCGTTACAAAGCACACGTCTTTTCCTTTTTTTTTAACTCTGAACAGGCAAGATTTTTCAGGTTCTCAATAAGATTTAGGGTTACATTAGTAAAAACGTCAAATCTAAGGTGTTGGTGAACAGATTTTTGTGAAATAAAAAAAAAACAAAATGAAAATAATGCAGATTTATAATTGTACTGACATGTGAAATAAATAATCCAATGTTGCCAGTAATCCACACATGAACACAAATATTTACAAAATACAACATATTGTTTGTGATTGTCAGTCATCTATACAATTGTTTGTAAAGTTTGTTCCTCGAAGAGTTGATGAAAGAAGGCAAGCTGAGAATGATCATCAGTTATGCTGGCACCAGTTTCTTCAGTAAATCTGTAGATGTTCAATGCATCACCATATGGCCTCCCCCTACTTTCTTCAAAGTCTGAGAGATCTGAAGTGTGTACACCACATACGCTGATGTCTAGCTCCGATTCATAGTCAACTTCATGCACTTCGATGTCACTTAAATTGAACCCAGCAAAATCTCCCCTGTCACCTGAAGAATTGTCAAAATCCATTTGGAAAAACAAAGCATAAAAACCCCGAAAATTAAAAAAAAACCAGATCAAATTTAAAGAAAACACTTGCAAATGGCGCCCACACTATCAAGTTATCAGCAAAACCGGAAATAAACAATGGGAAGTCTCACAGAGCCTTGAGATCGCATGTTTACAACCCTTAGTTTTTACGGACGCTTTCAGACATTTTGCCCATTCGATAGTAAAGACGTTTTCGGCTGCTGTGCCCTGTAAAGGGTTAAATCACTGCAGCCACATGGAATACAGGACCAGCATGATCACACTGAATGGACACGTGTAAGTAGTTTCTGGGGTCCACTACATGCAGTAATGGTAGTCCCAGTACAGACAGCAACATAACATCCAGGGAGCATGATCTCCTATGGCAAGAGTGAGCCCTTATGGAAGAGCAACTTTGGAAACTCTGTTTAAGAGTATGGGACATTGGTTGATCAGTTGTGTTTACATGTGACACTGGTTGATCAGTTGTGTTTACATGTGTCATTGGTTGATCAGTTAATGTGTTTACATGTGTCATTGATTGATCAGTTGTGTTTACATGTGCCATTGATTGATTAGTTGTGTTTACATGTGTCATTGGTTGAACAGTTGTGTTTACATGTGACATTGGTTGATCAGTTAATGTGTTTACATGTGCCATTGGTTGATCAGTTGTGTTTACATGTGACATTGGTTGTTCAGTTGTGTTTACATGTGACATTGATTGATCAGTTGTGTTTACATGTGTCATTGGTTGATCAGTTAATGTGTTTACATGTGTCATTGATTGATCAGTTGTGTTTACATGTGACATTGGTTGATCAGTTGTGTTTACATGTGTCATTGGTTGATCAGTTAATGTGTTTACATGTGCCATTGGTTGATCAGTTGTGTTTACATGTGACATTGATTGATCAGTTGTGTTTACATGTGTCATTGGTTGATCAGTTAATGTGTTTACATGTGCCATTGGTTGTTCAGTTGTGTTTACATGTGACATTGATTGATCAGTTGTGTTTACATGTGTCATTGGTTGATCAGTTAATGTGTTTACATGTGTCATTGGTTGATCAGTTGTGTTTACATGTGACATTGGTTGATCAGTTGTGTTTACATGTGTCATTGGTTGATCAGTTAATGTGTTTACATGTGCCATTGGTTGATCAGTTGTTTACATGTGACATTGGTTGATCAGTTAATGTGTTTACATGCACCATTGGTTGATCAGTTGTGTTTACATGTGACATTGGTTGATCAGTTGTGATTACATGTGCCATTGATTGATCAGTTGTGTTTACATGTGACATTGGTTGATCAGTTGTGTTTACATGTGCCATTGATTGATCAGTTGTGTTTACATGTGCCATTGATTGATCAGTTGTGTTTACATGTGCCATTGATTGATCAGTTGTGTTTACATGTGCCATTGATTGATCAGTTGTGTTTACATGCGCCATTGGTTGATCAGTTGTGTTTACATGTGCCATTGATTGATCAGTTGTGTTTACATGTGCCATTGATTGATCAGTTGTGTTTACATGTGACATTGATTGATCAGTTGTGTTTACATGTGTCATTGATTGATCAGTTGTGTTTACATGTGCCATTGATTGATCAGTTGTTTACATGTGCCATTGATTGATCAGTTGTGTTTACATGTGACATTGGTTGATCAGTTGTGTTTACATGTGCCATTGATTGATCAGTTGTGTTTACATGCGCCATTGATTGATCAGTTGTGTTTACATGCGCCATTGATTGATCAGTTGTTTACATGCGACATTGATTGATCAGTTGTGTTTACATGTGACATTGATTGATCAGTTGTGTTTACATGTGCCATTGATTGATCAGTTGTGTTTACATGTGACATTGATTGATCAGTTGTGTTTACATGTGCCATTGATTGATCAGTTGTGTTTACATGTGACATTGATTGATCAGTTGTGTTTACATGTGCCATTGATTGATCAGTTGTGTTTACGTGTGCCAATGATTGATCACTTGATGTGTGCTCTTGTGCCATTGATTGATCAGTAGATGCATTTACATGTGATATTCATTGATCAGTTGATGCATTTACATGTGATATTCATTGATCAGTTGTGTTTACATGTGCCGTTGATTGATCAGTTGTGTTTATGTGTGTGCCATTGATTGATCAATTGATGTGTTCACCATTGTGTGCCATTGATTGATCAGTTGTGTTACATGTGTCATTGATTTAGTTTTGAAAGCTGCAGAACATCCAGCATTTGATGTGAATGAAAGATGCGTGAACCACTGAGTCTGGTCAATCTTAGTATAGAAGAGGGACGGACAGAGAAAGGAAAAGGTAGTCAGTGCCATTGATATCATGTTTGTAGTTTTCAGTAGTAAATAACAGCGGAGAAAGTATCTGGTCAGCCTACCTCATGATGTGAGCTAATAACGTGCCAAACCCCTTTATAAGTATTGAGTGAATGTTTGCACGTTGCAGTGTGTGTTCATGCCAGGACATTTGAGGTTCAGGACACGTCTAGTATATCATGCTTGTTGGTATCATCAGACACTAGCATTAGGGTGTATAATTCTCTGTGTGTTTGCTCTCTAGCTGGCCAAGGTTCAGGAGCAGTTGGCATCACTCACCAGGGAACATGTCCAGCGACTCAAAGAGAAGAATGAAAACAAAACCAAGAAGAAGAAGAAAAAGGACAAGGAAGAGATCAAGAAAGAACTGACAGACATCATCACTCCACCCCCTCACGTACCAATGGCATCATTGCCGCCCCCTGCTCTCACAAAAGACACTCCAAAACCCAAGAAAAAATCAAAACAGAAATCGCCAGCCAATAAGAAACCTAGGAACAACAGCATTAACCGTGGGGCTCCCAACTACAAGCGTGCTGGAGTACTGCCAGCAGGCCCACCCATAGTACCACCCTTCGACAGTGACGATGAGGACAATGCAAAACCCATGACGTATGATGAGAAACGACAGCTCAGCCTCGATATTAATAAACTGCCAGGTGAGTGGTTGATTTGAGAGAGAGAGACAGAAAAGCCATTCTATATCGTACAGAGGGTTTAGTCAGCGTGATGTGTGTTATTGAATTGAAAACTGTTTCAGTCACAGTTGAGAGAGAGAGAGAGAGAGAGAGAGAGAGGTCGTTCTATATCATACAGAGGATTTTGTCAGCGTCATGTGCTTTGTTATTGTGTACGGGTGGAAAGTTTATTCAATATATTGTTGAAATGGTTGGAGCATTGAATGTGAGGTTTGGATGATCAAGTAACTGCCAAATCACTGCCTGCCTTGCATGACTCCACCACACATGTAGCAGCATCCTGTGTCTGACATGAAGTGATTTAACCTGTCTGGCATCCTGTGTCTGACATGAAGTGATTTAACCTGTCTGGCATCCTGTGTCTGACATGAAGTGATTTAACCTGTCTGGCATCCTGTGTCTGACATGAAGTGATTTCGCCTGTACCGTTTTTCTGGGGCCTTGAACAGCACTTCCTGCTGTGTGGGAATGAATTCCTGTTGACCTACCTGAGGTACACATCCTGTTATATAAAGTGTATCCTGTTATATAAAGTGTATTATGACCCCATACCTGAGAGAGAGATAGAACAGCTCGTTCATTCTCAGATGGTTTATCAGAGGATAGAGGTGCTGTAGGAGAGAGAGATAGAGGGAGATCAAGATGTTGCATTCAGACCTGAAATACAATAGTTCAGTGATGAGTATGTGCAGTACCATGCCGTGTACAGTTATGCATGACAGCAATAGCATGTGTGTATATACTGATGTGTGTTTATGCTGTGTGTATATGCTGTGATGTGTGTATATGCTGTGATATGCTGATGTGTGTATTGTGTGGTTGTGTGACAGATAAGCTAGGCAGAGTTGTGCTGTGTACAGTTGTGCACAAAAGCAACATATGTGTATATGCTGATGTGTGTATATGCTGATGTGTGGTTGTTGTGTGACAGATGACAAGCTGAGCAGTGTTGTTCTGCGTACAGTTGTGCATGTAAAAAATCCCTTGGCAGTTGGAAATCGAAAAAGAGTAGCCTAATGGCGCTGCCCGAGCAAAATTTTGAGTTGAGAATCTACCCAAAGTATTTCAGGATCCTCGCCAGTGCTACGGAGTTCGTGCACTGAGTTGAGTTTCTCCAGACTTAGGTTTGAGTTAGGAGAACGGAGCAATTATGGGTTGCACCCATGTGCTGTGATGTTGATCCATCGACTAAACTAAACTAACCAGTTGTACACAAAAGCAACAACGTGTGTATATGCTGATTTATGGTTGTTGTGACAGGTGACAAGCTGGGCAGAGTTGTTCACATCATACAGTCCAAGGAACCCTCCTTGAGGGACTCCAACCCTGATGAGATTGAGATTGACTTTGAAACTCTCAAACCTTCAACACTGCGGGAGCTGGAAGAGTATGTCATGACTTGTTTGAAGAAGAAACCCCGCAAAGCTTACAGTAAGTACATTGTGTCAGTGCTGGCCAGCCTATCAGTGCTGTCCCCAGCTAGTTGGTCAGTGTGTCAGTGCTGTCCCCAGCTAGTTGGTCAGTGTGTCAGTGCTGTCCCCAGCTAGTTGGTCAGTGTGTCAGTGCTGTCCCCAGCTAGTTGGTCAGTGTGTCAGTGCTGTCCCCAGCTAGTTGGTCAGTGTGTCAGTGCTGTCCCCAGCTAGTTGCTCAGTGTGCCAGTGCTGTCCCCAGCTAGTTCAGTGTGTCAGTGCTGTCCCCAGCTAGTTGCACAGTGTGTCAGGGCTGTCCCCAGCTAGTTGGTCAGTGTGTCAGTGCTGTCCCCAGCTAGTTGGTCAGTGTGTCAGTGCTGTCCCTAGCCAGCCTGTCAGTGCTGTCCCCAGCTTGTTGCTCAGTGTGTCAGGGCTGTCCCCAGCTAGTTGGTCAGTGTGTCAGTGCTGTCCCCAGCTAGTTGGTCAGTGTGTCAGTGCTGTCCCCAGCTAGTTGGTCAGTGTGTCAGTGCTGTCCCCAGCTAGTTGGTCAGTGTGTCAGTGCTGTCCCCAGCTAGTTGGTCAGTGTGTCAGTGCTGTCCCCAGCTAGTTGGTCAGTGTGTCAGTGCTGTCCCCAGCTAGTTGGTCAGTGTGTCAGTGCTGTCCCCAGCTAGTTGCTCAGTGTGCCAGTGCTGTCCCCAGCTAGTTGCTCAGTGTGTCAGTGCTGTCCCCAGCTAGTTGCTCAGTGTGTCAGTGCTGTCCCCAGCTAGTTGGTCAGTGTGTCAGTGCTGTCCCCAGCTAGTGTGTCAGTGCTGTCCCCAGCTTGTTGCTCAGTGTGTCAGTGCTGTCCCCAGCTAGTGTGTCAGTGCTGTCCCCAGCTAGTTGGTCAGTGTGTCAGTGCTGTCCCCAGCTAGTTGGTCAGTGTGTCAGTGCTGTCCCTACCCAGCCTGTCAGTGCTGTCCCCAGCTTGTTGCTCAGTGTGTCAGTGCTGTCCCCAGCCAGCTAGTAGGCCAGTGGTCTACTGCTGTTTCCAGTCAGTCTTGTTCCCAGCCAGTAGATCAGTGTGTTAGTCTACTTTGCAGCCAGTAGATCGGTGTGTTAGTCTACTTTGCAGCCAGTAGATTGGTGTGTTAGTCTACTTTGCAGCCAGTAGATCGGTGTGTTAGTCTACTTTGCAGCCAGTAGATCGGTGTGTTAGTCTACTTTGCAGCCAGTAGATCGGTGTGTCAGTCTACTTTGCAGCCAGTAGATCGGTGTGTTAGTCTACTTTGCAGCCAGTAGATCGGTGTGTTAGTCTACTTTGCAGCCAGTAGATTGGTGTGTTAGTCTACTTTGCAGCCAGTACCTCAGTGTGTGTTAGTCTACTTTGCAGCCAGTAGATCGGTGTGTTAGTCTACTTTGCAGCCAGTAGATCGGTGTGTTAGTCTACTTTGCAGCTAGTAGATCGGTGTGTTAGTCTACTTTGCAGCCAGTACCTCAGTGTGTGTTAGTCTACTTTGCAGCCAGTAGATCGGTGTGTTAGTCTACTTTGCAGCCAGTAGATCGGTGTGTTAGTCTACTTTGCAGCCAGTACCTCAGTGTGTGTTAGTCTACTTTGCAGCCAGTAGATCGGTGTGTTAGTCTACTTTGCAGCCAGTAGATCGGTGTGTTAGTCTACTTTGCAGCCAGTACCTCAGTGTGTGTCAGTCTACTTTGCAGCCAGTAGATCGGTGTGTTAGTCTACTTTTGCAGCCAGTACCTCAGTGTGTGTCAGTCTACTTTGCAGCCAGTAGATTGGTGTGTTAGTCTACTTTGCAGCCAGTACCTCAGTGTGTGTTAGTCTACTTTGCAGCCAGTAGATCGGTGTGTTAGTCTACTTTGCAGCCAGTAGATCAGTGTGTTAGTCTACTTTGCAGCCAGTAGATCGGTGTGTTAGTCTACTTTGCAGCCAGTAGATCGGTGTGTTAGTCTACTTTGCAGCCAGTAGATCGGTGTGTTAGTCTACTTTGCAGCCAGTAGATCGGTGTCTTAGTCTACTTTACAGCCAGTAGATTGGTGTCTTAGTCTACTTTACAGCCAGTAGATCGGTGTGTTAGTCTACTTTGCAGCCAGTAGATCGGTGTGTTAGTCTACTTTGCAGCCAGTACCTCAGTGTGTGTTAGTCTACTTTGCAGCCAGTAGATCGGTGTGTTAGTCTACTTTGCAGCCAGTACCTCAGTGTGTGTCAGTCTACTTTGCAGCCAGTAGATCGGTGTGTCAGTCTACTTTGCAGCCAGTACCTCAGTGTGTGTTAGTCTACTTTGCAGCCAGTAGATCGGTGTGTTAGTCTACTTTGCAGCCAGTAGATCAGTGTGTTAGTCTACTTTGCAGCCAGTAGATCGGTGTGTTAGTCTACTTTGCAGCCAGTAGATCGGTGTGTTAGTCTACTTTGCAGCCAGTACCTCAGTGTGTGTTAGTCTACTTTGCAGCCAGTAGATCGGTGTGTTAGTCTACTTTGCAGCCAGTACCTCAGTGTGTGTTAGTCTACTTTGCAGCCAGTAGATCGGTGTGTTAGTCTACTTTGCAGCCAGTAGATCGGTGTGTTAGTCTACTTTGCAGCCAGTAGATCGGTGTGTTAGTCTACTTTGCAGCCAGTACCTCAGTGTGTGTCAGTCTACTTTGCAGCCAGTAGATCGGTGTGTCAGTCTACTTTGCAGCCAGTACCTCAGTGTGTGTTAGTCTACTTTGCAGCCAGTAGATCGGTGTGTTAGTCTACTTTGCAGCCAGTAGATCAGTGTGTTAGTCTACTTTGCAGCCAGTAGATCGGTGTGTTAGTCTACTTTGCAGCCAGTAGATCGGTGTGTTAGTCTACTTTGCAGCCAGTACCTCAGTGTGTGTTAGTCTACTTTGCAGCCAGTAGATCGGTGTGTTAGTCTACTTTGCAGCCAGTAGATCGGTGTGTTAGTCTACTTTGCAGCCAGTAGATCGGTGTGTTAGTCTACTTTGCAGCCAGTAGATCGGTGTGTTAGTCTACTTTGCAGCCAGTAGATCGGTGTGTTAGTCTACTTTGAGCAGTCTGTTTGACAAGCTAGTTCTCCTTGTATAGAGACTTCTAGTGTGACAAGATTGGATGTCGGACGCTGTCTTGTATCTGAATAGTTAAGCCAAAACAATTGTTTTAACTCTTAAGATATCGGCCGCCTGTTTCTGGGGTCACCAGTGATATAATCATCCCGATAGACGGATTGTCAGTTTTGTGTTTTCTTCTTCTTCTGCGTTCATCCGTATTTTTTTTCCGGATGTGACTGCGTTGTGCCTGTTTACAGCAGAGCTGCGTTCTTGCGCCGTCAGGCCGACACATCCGACTTCTGCAGTCATTTGTTGACCGGGTTAACCTTCCCGGGTTTTGTGTTTTCAATAACGTGGATGCAAAATCTGGGTCAGTGGGCCCCATCAATGTTTACTTTGCACATTATTCCTCTCCTATTTCACATTTTTTGTGGTATTCAATAGTCCTCTTTCATCAGTCTCATTTGCCTAATTGTCCTGTGCATCACTAATAATGCGGGTTGATATAATCATTACATTAGGTCGTGTGGTGTGGTGATTCTGGGCATGGGCAGAGTGCAGGCCCACACAGGTTGAGTACCTCACTTGGCACACTAGCCAATCCCCATGCAAAACTGTTGCCAAGTGTTCTCATCGAACACCACAGATATGACATCTTAGGTCTGATACAGGATCTCGGAGCCAGTAGCTTTTGAGCTTTCAGTAATCAGAAACCATAAGGTGGAAATGTCTCTGGCACTCATCAGTCACCTCAAAACCCTGAGTCAGTGATGTGACCATTGTAGGTGGGCTCTACTAATTTGACAAATAAAGTGTCCACCCAATGTGTTTCGTACTCTATGACAGTTTAATTCCAGTGCTCACTAAATATCTACCTCATGACTGATATTGATTCTTTGAGAGAACACTTTGCTTCATGTGCGCGTTTCTCAGTATTGAAGGAAATATCCTGACTACCTAATCCATATGGAACAATTCTGGGTCCTCAAATTTATCAAGTCAAAAGTAAAACCTGATGATCCCATACTGGTTTGGTTCAGTGGGTGCATTCTCAAAGCTGCCCCCCACTTCCCAGGCAAATGGGACAAATATAGCTCAATCTGGTTTTCTAGGGTCGGTGCACTACTGAGAACACTGCTCTTTGTGTAAATGGATGCGGAAGTCACCAAGATCCTGGACACACACAGCGCGCTAAATAGTAGTCAGGCTAAACAACCATGTGCAGGGTGTGATGATTCTTTGGGTGAGCCCAGCAACATAAGCCTCCAGGGATGGCATGGGAATGCCCGTGTTTTCCCCCCTGCCTTGTCTTGAGGGCCATGCATGCGACTGTTCTGAACTGGCTGGATGGGGGTGCATCACCTGTAGATGTCACAATTGTGTCCCTGGCATGTCCTGTAAAACTTTTGGGGAGACGGTCCGGTGTATCACTTGTAGATGTCACAATTGTGTCCCTGGCATGCCTGCAAAACTGTTGGGGAGACGGTCCAGTGTATCACCTGTAGATGTCACAATTGTGTCCCTGGCATGTCCTGCAAAACTGTTGGGGAGACGGTCCAGTGTATCACCTGTAGATGTCACAATTGTGTCCCTGGCATGTCCTGCAAAACTGTCGGGGAGACGGTCCAGTGTATCACCTGTAGATGTCACAATTGTGTCCCTGGCATGTCCTGCAAAACTGTTGGGGAGACAGTCCAGTGTATCACTTGTAGATGTCACAATTGTGTCCCTGGCATGTCCCGCAAAACTGTTAGGGAGACGGTCCGGTGTATCACCTGTAGATGTCACAATTGTGTCCCTGGCATGTCCTGCAAAACTGTTGGGGAGACGGTCCAGTGTATCACCTGAAGATGTCACAATTGTGTCCCTGGCATGTCCTGCAAAACTGCCGGGGAAAAGGCAGGGTGTATCAGCCAGGAGACACATACCACAGCCCTGCTGATAATGTGGTATTGAATACAGGCTTGAGTGAGAGAATATATGGTCACTAGAATGTATTGAATACAGGCTTGGGTGAGAATATATGTTCACTAGAATGTGGTATTGAATACAGGCTTGTGTGAATCAGTGAAGACGGTTGTCTTATTTCTTGCAGCAAAGAAGACTTCAGGCAAGTCTAAAGAGGAGGCTCAGAGGGAGAAGAAGTTGGAGTTGGAGAAGAGACTAGAGGGCGTTCAGCAACAGCTTGGCCATGCCAAGAAGCCCAAGAAAGGTAAATGAATAACTGGGCAGTGGGTGGCTGGGCGTGAGAGAGAGTGGTTGGCTGGGTGCGAGAGAGTGGTTGGCTGGGTGCAAGAGAGTGGGTGGTTGGGTGTCAGAGAGAGTGGGTGGCTGGGTGTGAGAGAGTGGGTGGTTGGGTGTCAGAGAGAGTGGGTGGCTGGGTGCAAGAGAGTGGGTGGTTGGGTGTCAGAGAGAGTGGGTGGCTGGGTGTGAGAGAGTGGGTGGCTGGGTGCGAGAGAGAGTGGTTGGCTGGGTGCGAGAGAGTGGTTGGCTGGTATTATGCCTTCGCAGCCGTGTGCCAGTTGATGATCTGTTCTTGCAACATTTGTTGTCTCACTTTGCTGTCCAGTCATTGTGAACTGTGCTACCAAAACATCTCATCGCTGGTAGTGTTTATCTCATTTCTGAGAACAGTCGCAAAATAATCATGTAGATACGTGAAGTACATGTTCACTTGTAGCTAGAACTGTCTGAGTCCTGGTCCCACCCACACTGTACTTTCTGGGAGCCACTGTCTGTAAGTCATTGTCTATTCCTGTCCTTTCCCACCATCTGCAGCACTTGTGTGAAGTCATCTGGTCACGATCGTCTGTCCCTCTCCCACCACCTGTAGAACATGTGTGCCATTATATTTGAATCGGTATGAAACCATCCATTTGTGTGTGTCATACCCCCGCCCCACAGCTGTCAGTATATTGTCTGTTGATGCCATGAGTCCATGTGCCCATGTCAAGCATGTTATTTTCTGTGTCTGTAGATGATGGCATGCCAGGAGGAGAGATGGCAGTCTCCAGCAGGCTGAGTGCCAGCAGTAGTAGCTCATCCGGCAGTGATACCAGCAGTGACAGCAGCAGTTCCAGCTCCTCAGAGTCGTCCGACTCGGAATCAGGTTAGCACGTCCTGCACACATATTACAATTGTCCCAGCAGCCCTGCCGGCCGCACCCACGCCAGGATGGGTGTGTGCCAACACTGGTTGCTAGGCTTGATGGCCTCATACGCCAGTGCCTGAACTGACTCTTCACATCAGCTGTAGACAGCACGCACACACACACAGCCACTGTCAGAGTCCAACAGTTTTGCTGAATAACCAGCAGAGGGCAGTCGGTGCTAGAGGAATATATCTGGAGCGTAATGATGGGGAGGGACACTGCAATAGGTAAAATGTTGTGTCAATACAGTTGAGCGGAGCTGCTTGGTGTGGGCTGGGGCATAGAGATCCACAGCTGGGCCATCACTGGCGGAGTGGGCTGTGTACAGCTCACTGGCTGTGAGGTGGTGGGGAGCCAGTGGGGCTGATGCTGTTAATGACTGTAGTATGAGGCCACTTAGGCATGGATGCAGACACATACAGAAGAATTCCACCACAGTGATGGCAGGAACAATGCCTCACTCCTGTATGCTGACAGCTGTTCCTTAAAACAGGGATGAGACCCGTGCCAGCACATGAAGTCTGCCGTTGAGTGCTTATTGTTGAGATTGACAGTACTTTGTTGGCATAATAACAGCATCTGTTGTGATGGTGAGAGAGTACCTTCTGTGACCTAGAAATCCATGTGTTAGGTAATTGTGTGTGTGGAATTGGGGGAGAGTGGGTGTTAGTGTGAAACTGGGAGAGAGGGTATGTATGTGTGGTGGAACTGGGAGTGTGTGCTGTGTAAGAGAGGGAGAGAGAGAGAGAGTTTGCTGTGTAAATTTCTTGTATTACTTATGTGTACAGTTGGTCGTACTGTGTGCAATAATATATACCGATATGTAGATCAGATCTATGATGTGGAGAAGTGTGACTATATATATATACTGACCGGAGCCATAGTGTTCTTACCATGTGCTATCTACCATGTCATTTCATTATACAATGGATTGTTGTGTGTAAGCATGTCTGCCAGCGCCTTGAGTGCAGTGTGTGCTAAGTAGAGGCCAGTCACTTGTTTTTTTAGTTTGTTTTAAATTCCCAAATTCTTTCTGGATTGTTATAAATAGCAATCATTAGAAAAAATTAAAACAAATACATGTGTGTTTACTTGTGTCCATTCTGTTTGATCATCATCAGCCGCCGTCATGTGGTGCTAGCAGTGACCGTCCCCTCATTGTGTAGTTGAATGTTTGACACATGGTCACACAAACCCCCATGGCATTGTTGTCTGCTGTTGCGGAACTGTGCCACGCAAACCCCCATGGTATTGTTGTCTGCTGTTGTGGAACTGGGCCACACAAACCCCCATGGCATTGTTGTCTGCTGGTGCGGAACTGGGCCACACAAACCCCCATGGCATTGTTGTCTGCTGGTGCGGAATTGCGCCACACAAACCCCCATGGCATTGTTGTCTGCTGTTGTGGAACTGGGCCACACAAACCCCCATGGCATTGTTGTCTGCTGGTGCGGAATCGGGGCCACACAAACCCCCATGGCATTGTCTGCTGGTGCGGAATTGCGCCACACAAACCCCCATGGCATTGTTGTCTGCTGTTGCGGAACTGGGCCACACAAACCCCCATGGCATTGTTGTCTGCTGGTGCGGAACTGGGCCACACAAACCCCCATGGCATTGTTGTCTGCTGTTGCGGAACTGGGCCACACAAACCCCCATGGCATTGTTGTCTGCTGCCTCATGAGCATGAGAACATTGTGTGTGTCCTGCCAGTGTGTGTCTGTGTGTGTGTGAGCACTGTATGTATTGTCCACATAGATACACAGTCCTGGCCTCCACTTGGACATCACAGTTGCACTCAAACGCACTTTTTCGTATATTTATATTTTGTACATTCCTTTTTATTGTCATGAAAAAGGGTGCAGTTAAAAATGTGTGAAAACCAATAGAAAGATGTTTTGTGGCTTGTGATTCCCGTGGTGGGGTGATACCATTGTGGAAGATGTTGTATGAGCTGGCTGGATGACCCATTTGTGCTCCCCGATCATGCTCACCAAGCATTGGACATGCTGTTGTGTATTGTTCTCGTCGTTAACATCATGTCTGTGGACACATCCATTTTTTTACAATAAAACCCTTTTAAAAAAAAAGCAAAAAATTTTTTTAATATACTGACTGGCTTCTATATTAGCACAGCTGCATGGTGTGTATGTGTGTGTGAGTGTGTAAGAGAGACACATGGTGTGTGACGCGTGTGTCCTAGAGAGAGAGAGAGAGAGACAGATATGGTGTGGAAGTATGCTGAATGTCATATCACACTTCCTGTGTTCATCTTGCCAGAGTAGATTGTCTGTCTCATATGTCTTGAGGCTGCTGTCTCGCATAGTTGGCGTTCCTGAGGCTGCTGTCTTGCATGGTTGACAGGTCCTGAGGCTGCTGTCTCACATGGTTGACAGGTCCTGAGGCTGCGGTCTCCTATGGTTGACAGGTCCTGAGGCTGCTGTCTCATATGGTTGGCATGTCCTGCGGCTGCTGTCTCATATGGTTGGCATGTCCTGAGGATGCTGTCTCGTATGGTTGACATGTCCTGAGGCTGCTGTCTCATATGGTTGGCATGTCCTGCGGCTGCTGTCTCGTATGGTTGGCATGTCCTGAGGATGCTGTCTCGTATGGTTGGCATGTCCTGAGGCTGCTGTCTCCTATGGTTGGCATGTCCTGAGGCTGCTGTCTCATGGTTGACATGTCCTGAGGCTGCTGTCTCATATGGTCGACAGGTCCTGAGGATGCTGTCTCATATTTTGGGTTGGG